>JANFOE010002431.1:0-49153 GCA_025667525.1 Glebionis coronaria | reverse complement strand
CGATGACAATGGGCTTTACGAACTGCTGAAGAAAAAGGCGGCATGACTGCCGTTCGGACCATTCCCTTGAGCGAAACATGATGTGAGTTCAGACATGACCGATATTCCCGGCTTGCCCGGCGAGGTCCTTTACGACGATGAGCACAATGTGGCGCGAGCCCTGCTGTCCATGGCCGCCCCGCCGCTTGTACCCGACGACGCGACCATTGCTGCAGCCGCCGCCGAGGAGCAACCCATGTCCACGGTGGAGAGGCGGCGGAGCGCAGCTTGCCCATGGCGAGTTGGCTTGATGCCATGCCACCGGTTTCGTACGAAGCTCCTTCAAGCGACGCGGACCATATTTCCTCGGTGAATTCGGACGATAACGGCCTCTATCGCATGTTCATCGGCGTCTCTCCCTGACTGCGCGCCTACGCACTGGGCCGGTTAGCCAAATCTTAACAGTTGCAAGCCAGGATTGAACCAGATGATTCTGTATGCGCTGGAACCGTTGACGCGGGCAGAGACGCATACGGCGCTCCCGCATGAGCGGGCGAGATGACACCTGTACATCACCGGCGCGGCGATTTCTCACCATTCGAGCCAGATGCGGATCACGAAGCCAATGGGGATTGGCCTCTCGCAGCCAGCGGCGGTCACCGATAGGAACGGAGCGCAACATGTTACCGCCTGTACCGAAAATCGCAGCAGCCGACGCCGCCAATGGGACCACCGTTTTGGGGACCACGCGCACGCCGGTGAAAGAAATCGTGCCGACACGGATGGGCGACCCTGCCCCTGAAACCAGTGGCAGCCTCTTCGCCCGGGCCGCCGTCGCCTCGCTCACCGGCGAATTTCAGCTCTCCCGCAGCACTGCTGTTCTGGCAGAAGCGCTGGGCAAGCTTATGAACCTGCCACGCCGGGACGGCGAGGCTATCCAGACCTACGTGACGCGACTGACGGAGGCGCTCCGCGCCCTGCCAGCATCGCAGCGCCTGGCATTGGAACAACAGGTCGGCAAGGCGCTGCAGGGTTTGACCCTGACAATGCTCGCCGACATTCTCAAACAGCCGACCGGGCCGGATGCTGCCCGTTTGGCGCTGCTGATAGAGCTTTCCGATACAAGGGTGCGGATTTGGCGGCCAGGGCCGCGGGTTTCATTCTATCAGCAGAACAACGCGGCTCATTCTGGGACGACCGCTGCACCGCCCAACCAGCCGAGACAACAGACAGCACCAAATCAGACTATCGAACCCCGCCCATCTTCCGCCCCCACAGCGCCCGGCGGCGAACGCCGCAGGCGCCACCAAACTTCTTCCCATGCTCATCGGCCCGCTCGTCCTCAGTGGCGCAGCGGTGAAAGCAACGGTCGCGGCTCTAACTACGCCGCCCGAATTTCGCACCACAAAGCAAGTCGTATTGGCCGACACGGATGAGGTGCCGAGCAATATCGCCAAACCGGAATGGACGAGCGAACGACGCCGCACGTCCGCTTCCGCCGCAAGCCGGCGGCGGGGCGAAGGAGATGTCAGGTGACAACCGTCTGCCAAACTTGCCCCGCATCGACAATGGTGAAACCCGCCCTGCCGTTGCGCATCGGGAATTGACCAAGACCGATTCGAAGGAAACCCGCACGGGCGTCATCCCACCATCCGGTCCGCTGACGGACGATGCCGAGACCATAAACACCCTGTTGCTTGCGGCCGCAACAAGCAGGCTTCCGCTCAAGGCAGCCGTTATGCAGCAGGCTCTGCCCGCGCCGCAAAGCGCTGCGCAACAGCAGCCTGACGATCAGGCCACGGAAAAAGCTGCCCTCGCAACGCCTACGACTCATCCCGTCGGCGAGGAGACGGACGCTGCGGCCAATCGACCGGAACCCCAGATGCGCGCGACGCTCGACCCGGAAGCGAGAACGGCGATGCTGGAGCAAACGGCCTCGCAATCCCTGCTCGCTGCAGCTCTTGCGAAAGACGGCACGCCACTACCGATCGTCGCCTACCCGCCAGCGGATGAGGACTACGAATCGGAAACGCCACCGCGGGGTGGTGGGCCGTTTTCAGAGGAAGAGGCGGAAGAGGAAGCCGAGGCCGGGGCTGAGGATCCCGATAACAAGGAAGACAAGGAAGAACGCATCGCCGCCAATGACACGAGCGGGGAGCAGGTGAGCGGGTCCCCAGCAACGTCCGACGACAGTGCAGAAAACTATTACCTGAAGATGAGCGGCATGCTCTGAAAAGCAGCTCGCTGCCCCCATAAGGATGAGCTGCAAGCAATAAAAAACCCGCCGGAAATTCCGGCGGGTTCTTCATTTCAACGATCTTGGCGATTATTCGCCGCGGTTCTTCAGAGCCGCGCCGAGGATGTCGCCGAGCGAAGCGCCCGAGTCGGAGGAACCGAACTGTGCGACGGCTTCCTTCTCTTCAGCAATTTCCAGAGCCTTGATCGAAAGCATGACCTTGCGGTCCTTCTTCGAGAAGTTGACGACGCGGGCGTCGACAACCTGGCCGACGGAGAAGACGCTCAGGGCGCTGCTCGTCACGGTCACGGGAGAGATCAGCGCGACGGATGAACGAGGTGAGGTCTTCGTGGTTGACGAGCTTCACTTCGATGCCGCCATCGTTGACCGCGGTGACTTCAGCGGAAACGACTGCGTTCTTGCGCAGGTCGCCGGAAGAAGCGGCTTCGCCGACAGCGTCCTTGCCGAGCTGCTTGATGCCGAGCGAGATGCGTTCCTTCTCAACGTCAACGTCGAGAACGACAGCCCTTAACGACGTCACCCTTGTTGTACTCTTCGATGACCTGCTCGCCCGGACGGTTCCAGTCGAGGTCCGACAGGTGAACCATGCCGTCGACATCGCCTTCGAGGCCAATGAACAGGCCGAATTCGGTCTTGTTCTTGACTTCGCCTTCGACTTCCGTGCCAGCCGGATGGCTGTAAGCGAATGCCTGCCACGGGTTTTCAAGCGTCTGCTTGAGACCGAGCGAGATGCGGCGCTTGGACGGATCGACTTCGAGAACGACAACGTCAACTTCCTGGCTCGTGGACAGGATCTTGCCGGGGTGTACGTTCTTCTTGGTCCAGGACATTTCGGAAATGTGGATCAGGCCTTCGATGCCCGGCTCCAGCTCAACGAATGCACCGTAGTCGGTGATGTTCGTGACCGTACCGGAGATCTTCTTGCCAACCGGGTACTTGGCGGAGATGCCATCCCACGGATCCGACTCGAGCTGCTTCATGCCGAGCGAGATACGGTGGGTTTCCTGGTTGATACGGATGATCTGAACCTTGACCTGCTGGCCAATGTTGAGGATTTCCGAAGGATGGTTGACGCGGCGCCATGCCATGTCGGTGACGTGCAGCAGGCCGTCGATGCCGCCGAGGTCAACGAACGCACCGTAATCGGTGATGTTCTTGACGACGCCGTCAACAACCTGGCCTTCTTCGAGGTTCTGAACGATTTCAGAACGCTGCTCGGCACGCGACTCTTCGAGAACCGTACGACGCGAGACAACGATATTGCCGCGACGCTTGTCCATCTTGAGGATTTCGAAGGGCTGCGGGTTGTGCATCAGCGGGGTCACGTCGCGGATCGGACGGATGTCGACCTGCGAACGCGGAAGGAAGGCAACAGCGCCGTCCAGATCGACGGTGAAACCACCCTTGACCTGGTTGAAGATAACGCCTTCGACGCGCTCGCCAGCTTCGAACTTGGCTTCGAGCTTGACCCAGCTTTCTTCACGACGAGCCTTTTCGCGCGACAGAACAGCTTCGCCGAGAGCGTTTTTCGATGCGCTCGACGTACACTTCAACTTCGTCGCCGACCTTCAGCGTGCCGTCCTTGGACTTCGCGCCGAATTCCTTGAGCGGAACGCGACCCTTCGACCTTGAGGCCGACGTCAACGATGGCGACGTCCTTCTCGATTGCCGTGACGATACCCTTGGCAACATAGCCTTCGGCAAGATCGTTAGAGGCAAAGGATTCTTCGAGAAGCGCTGCGAAATCGTCGCGCGTGGGGGGTAGATACTGACATGAAATCTCCTGAATGCATCCGCACGGGGGCGAATACAAAGCGCCGGTGGGCTAGTGTTGTTGATACCCGAACCCATGCCCGCCTCTTCAAGAGGCTTTCCGGCGCAAGGACATGTCTTCAGGCAATTCCGGACTAAACGCAGATGGCGACAAGCCGTTCCGCGAAAAACCTATCTCTTCAGAGCGGCGTCGATAATCGTGCGCGCGGCCTGAAACGCCGCCTCTATACTCATTTCCGACGTATCTAGCAAGTGCGCGTCTTCAGCCGGTTTCAACGGGCTGTCGGCACGGCCCATGTCCCGCTCGTCACGTTTTTTCACCTCGGCGAAAATGGCATCATAATCCGCGGCGCCGCCACTCTCCAGAATTTCATCGTAACGCCGGCGCGCCCGCACGTCTGGAGAAGCCGTCACATAGAGCTTCACCGGCGCGTCCGGGCAGACGACGGTCCCGATGTCGCGGCCATCGAGCACCGTACCGGGCTCCTTTGCGGCAAAGCGCTGCTGCGCCTCGACCAGCGCGCGCCTCACGGGCGTCATCACCGCAATCTTTGACGCAGCCTCGCCGATATCGTGCCGGGGAAAGCACGGCGCGATCCAGGCCGGCAAGATCGACCTCCAGCGCTATTCTCTCCGCGACGGTCTCATCATCGAGCGGCAGCCCGGCATCCAGAAGAGCTTTAGCGGTCGCGCGGTAGGTCAGGCCTGTATCAAGGTGATGAAAGCCATAGGTCTCGGCTATCCTGCGGGAAAGGGTTCCTTTGCCGGCCGCGGCTGGCCCATCTATGGCAATGGTGAAGGTCATGAAGCGTTCCGTCCGTGCATCCGTCGTCACTATAATAATGTGTGCGAAGCCTCTCCTATTACATCAGCATAGACGCATAGGGCTTGCGCCAGCGGAGGTCGCACGCGAAGTTTGTCTTTGACACGAAAGAGCGCAACGATTAAGGGGACCGGCTATAAATTTTACCGTCTATGCCGGTTTCACGGCGTACACACCGAAACTCATTCGACAATTTGAGGCTTAGACAGTGGCAAAAGCGGAACTTGGTACCAAGCGCACAGACCCCGATACCGGCAAGAAGTTCTACGATCTGAACCGCGATCCGGTCGTTTCTCCCTACACCGGCAAGTCCTGGCCGCTCTCCTTCTTCGAGGAAAGCACCGCCCAGGCCAAGATGGAGCAGGCTGAAGAAGAGGAAGTGGCAGAAGTCGATACCGAAAACACGGAAGTCGAACTCGTCTCGCTGGAAGATGCCGATGGCGACAACAGCGGCGACGACATCCCTGATCTGGGTGACGACGATGACGTCGAAATCGACGACGATGACGATACCTTCCTCGAAACCGACGACGAAGATGACGACGACGACATGTCCGGCATCATCGGCGTACCGGGTGACGACGAAGAAGCTTGATTTTCCATGATAATCCGGCCCGGCGACAAAAAAATGACGCCGGGCCGTTTTTTATGCTTGCACTCACCGGAAAGCCGAAGTAGTAAGCCGCCACCGAACGGAAACAACAACCGCTTCGGTTCCCGGAACCGGAAGAAATGCCGGAACCCTTATGGGGCTATAGCTCAGCTGGGAGAGCGCTTGCATGGCATGCAAGAGGTCAGCGGTTCGATCCCGCTTAGCTCCACCAAATCCTTCTCAGCAGTAAAATCTCTTTGCGCAAAAACGTAAAACGATCTCCGAGCATCGCGTTTTGTCGCCACGCCGTACATCCTCGTGCCTGAGGCGAGCATCCAGATATTTGTCAGACAGACGATGCTTCAGCACCGGTGAGCCCGCGTGCAGCAGGCGGAGGCCGATGATATGTTGACCGGTAGCACGCACTCCGGCCCAGAACCTCACCGCACCATCTGGCAATGCATGAATTGATCAGCCGGCTTCATGGCGACCAGCCATCTGCTACATCAGCAGAACCTTGCCGGCTGTCACATCCCTCACCGTGCCCATCGCCATGATCGGAAGACGGTCGCTGTCCAGAATTACTCGTCCCGTCGTGCGCAACCAGCGAAAACCGCCCGCCCTCAGCTGGATGCGGTATTCCTGATCGTAAAACACGCCATTGGTAAGGGAATTATAGACGGCCTGAGCAACGCGTGCGCGCGAACCGTTTTCGATTTGGGCAATGAAATCCTCGACCGGAATGCCTCTTGCGCCCTGTTCCGGGGAAAATTCGCGCAGATGGGCGGCTACGGCATCCAGATAAACCAGATTCGGCCCGACGTTCCAGGTGTAATAACCCACAAGTGTCTCTTCGAAAGATATGTTGTCCAACACTAGCCTTTTTGGTCTGAAATGCTTGCGGCGGCTCTGTAACATAGCTGATGCCGGACGGCTAATGCCAAGAGTTCATCCTTTTGTCTCACGGGCCGGGATTGTGCGAACTGGCATTTTATCGACAGCGCATTTTAGCGGCCATGTTGGCGAACCGGGCATCCTGTGCCAAAGAGGATTGATCCTGGGACAACGATTAAAGGACCAGCCGTGACAATCGGGCTTGCCCACGCCGAACTCATTGCCGTCGTCACCGCGATGACGACGGATGAACCGCGTGTGATGACCGTTCGGGAAGGTATCGCCCTACCCTCCGGGCCTTTCGAATTCGGACACAGGACACTCCAGAGCGGGTTGCGTGAATGGATCCACGAGCAGACGCACCACCCGGTTGGTTACCTGGAGCAGCTCTACACCTTCGCCGATCGCGACCGTAACAATGACATTCCAGGCGGGAGAACGATCTCGATCGGTTATCTCGGCCTGGTGCGCGAGCAGGAAGCGTCGGGCGGCAGACGCGCGCTGTGGCACGGCTGGTACGATTATTTCCCCTGGGAGGATCATCGCAAGGGCCGTCCCGAAATTCTGGGCAGTATCATCGACCGGCTCCGCGACTGGGCCGATTCCGACACCGCCTGCAAGGACCAGCGTCATCTGCGGGCCAACTTCACCTTCGGCCTCGATGGCGGCGGATGGAACGAAGAACTTACCCTGCAACGGTACGAGCTGCTCTATGAAGCTGGGCTGGTCGAGGAAGCGCAGGGCGAACCACGGATCAATTTCGGCAAGCCGATGTTTGCCGATCACCGCCGCATCCTTGCCACCGGCATCGCGCGCCTGCGAGCGAAGATCAAATATCGTCCGGTGGTTTTCGAACTCATGCCGGATGCCTTCACGCTCCTCCAGCTTCAACGCGCTGTCGAGGCGCTGGCGGGCCTCACGCTGCACAAGCAGAATTTCCGCCGACTGATCGAGTTGCAGCAGCTGGTCGAGGAAACCGGCGACGTGACCACCGAGACCGGCGGACGGCCAGCCAAACTCTTCCGCTTTCGTCAAACCGTTCTTGATGAACGCGCGCTTTCCGGATCAAAGCTTCCCCTCTCTCGCAATTGACATATGCTCATGATGAGAATATGTATTTGGACGACATATGCTCAATTAGAGCATTAATGGGAGACGTCCGTGAACGAACCGATTTCTGCTGCAAGCCTTTACGACCGCGTTTCCCGCGTCATTCCCAAAGCGGAATGGATGAGCTTCCAGGACGATGTAAACGCCATTCTCGCGCTGAAGCGGGACCGCAACGCCGTCATCCTCGCCCACAATTACCAGACACCGGAAATCTTCCACGGCGTTGCGGACATCGTCGGCGACAGTCTTGCGCTCGCCCGCAAGGCAATGGAGGTAGAAGCGGATGTGATCGTCCTCGCAGGCGTGCATTTCATGGCCGAGACGGCCAAGCTCCTCAACCCGGAAAAAACCGTGCTCATTCCGGATATGGGTGCTGGCTGTTCGCTCGCCGATTCCATCACGCCCGAGGATATCGCCCTTCTGCGCAAAGCCTATCCCGGCGTGCCCGTTGTGACCTATGTGAATACGTCCGCGGCCGTGAAGGCCGCCTCCGATATCTGCTGCACCTCAGGCAATGCGCGTCAGGTGGTGGAATCCCTCGGCGTGCCCCGTGTGCTGATGTTGCCGGACGAATATCTGGCGAAAAACGTCGCGCGCGAAACCCATGTGGAGCTGATAGCATGGCGCGGCCATTGTGAGGTGCATGAGCTTTTCACCGCCGACGACATCAGGGAACTCAGGGAAAGCCATCCCGGTGTGACCGTGCTGGCGCATCCGGAATGCCCACCCGATGTTGTGGAGGCCGCAGATTTTTCCGGCTCAACCGCCGTCATGTCCGACTATGTCAGCCGCGAGCGCCCCGCCCGCGTGGTGTTGCTAACCGAGTGCTCGATGAGCGACAACGTCGCCGTGCATCACCCGGATGTCGAATTCATCCGTCCCTGCAATCTCTGCCCGCATATGAAACGCATCACGCTTGGCAACATCCGTACGGCGCTGGAGGAAAAACGCCACGAAGTGACGGTTGATCCGGCCATCGCCGTTGCCGCGCGCCGCGCTGTGGAGAGGATGCTGAACATATGAGCAAGGGCCATCCGCAAGCGGGCTGGACCGTCATCGTCGGAAGCGGCATTGCCGGTCTGATGACGGCGCTGACGCTTGCCCCGCGGCCCGTGTTCCTTCTCACGCGCGCCGCCTTGGGCGGCGAAACCTCCAGTGCCTGGGCGCAGGGAGGCATCGCAGCAAGCCTTGGGCCTGATGACCGCGCCGCGCTTCACCTGGCCGATACTCTTGCTGCAGGCGATGGCCTTTGCGATGAGGATCTCGCAGTCGAAATTGTTTCCGCGGCACCCGCCGTCATCGACGCACTGGAGCGGGCGGGCGTTCGCTTTGACCGCGACGCCAAGGGCAACTACGTGTTCGGGCTCGAAGCCGCTCATAGTCGGCGTCGCATTCTCCACGCGGAAGGCGACGGGTCGGGCGCCGCGATCGTCAGCGCGCTTGCAGCGGCCGTTCTTCGCACGCCATCGATCTCGGTTCTTGATGGCACGGACGTGCGTCGGCTGCTGACGCAGGACGGCGTGGTCGCCGGCGTTGCATGCCTCGGTCCGAAAGGCTGTTTTACCCTTCCGGCTGCGGAAGTTGTCCTCGCGACTGGCGGCCTCGGCGGGCTTTACGACGCGACGACCAACCCACCGGCCAATTTCGGGCAGGGCATCATGCTTGCCGCGCGCGCCGGCGCCATTCTTGCCGACATGGAGTTCGTGCAGTTTCACCCCACCGCACTTTCTTCGACCCGGCGGCCGCTGGCGCTGGTCAGCGAGGCCGTGCGAGGAGAAGGCGCGGTGCTCGTCAACGAAAGTGGCGACCGTTTCATGGCTGCCACGCCGGGTGAGGAACTTGCGCCGCGGGACATCGTCGCCCGTGCCATCAACCGTGAAATTGAGCGCGGCGGCAAGGTCTTTCTCGATGCGCGCAAGTCGCCCGGCTCAATGTTCTCTACCCGTTTCCCCGCAATCGACTGGCTCTGCCGGGAAGCGGGGATAGACGCGGCCCGTGACCTCATTCCCGTCCGCCCGGCCGTGCATTACCACATGGGCGGCGTCGCAACCGATGGCAATGGGCGCAGCTCCGTGCCGGGCCTCTGGGTTGCCGGCGAAGCCGCCTGCACCGGCCTGCACGGGGCAAACAGGCTCGCCAGCAATTCCCTGCTCGAAGCGGCCGCCATGGGCATGCGGGCGGCGCAGGACATTGCCGGCAGACCCGCCTCTGCCGGAAGAGCGGCGGTAACTATACCGACGCTGCCCCTCCCGGATTTTCCTGCGCCCGATCTCTCTCTCATCCGGCCCATCGTTTCACGCCACCTTGGCATTGCAAGACATGCAGAGGGACTGACCAATGCGATCCGCGATCTTCTGCCCTTAGCAGAGGGAAATGGCGCCGCATCGGATCCAGCGCTTGTTGCACTAGCAGTCGCGGTCTTCGCGGCGCTGCGCGCAGAATCGCGCGGGGCGCATTTCCGCGACGATTTCCCCGGGCGGCACGCCGTCGCCACGAGGCGCAGGCTGAACCTCAGCGACATCACCACCATCGCCCATGAATTTGTGTCGTCCGACCGTCCTGCGGCCAGCTTTGCGCGGAGCGCCTGATATGACCTTTTCCACCCTTCCACCCCTGCCCCGGCTCCTCCTCGAGCCAATCGTTCGTAACGCCCTTCTGGAAGATCTGGGCCTGGCGGGCGACATCACCTCCAACGCCGTCATTCCTGCCGATCATCGCTCGGTGGTCGTTATGGCCGCGCGCGAACCGGGCGTTATCGCCGGTCTCGATGCCGCGGAGCTCGCGTTTCAGCTGGTGGACCCCGCCATCGCCATGAACCGGAATGTGATGGACGGTGCAACGGTCGAACCGGGAGACATCATCGCAACGATAGAGGGCCCGTCCCGTGGCCTTTTGACGGCAGAGCGGACGGCGCTCAATTTCCTCGGCCATCTCTCAGGCATCGCTTCCGTGACGGCAAGAATCGTCGCGGCCATTGCCGGCTCCAAGGCTTCGGTCGCCTGCACCCGCAAGACGACACCGGGGCTGAGAGCGATGGAAAAATATGCGGTGCGCGCCGGTGGCGGCATGAACCACCGCTTTGCCCTATATGATGCCGTTCTGATCAAGGACAACCATATCGCCGTCTCAGGCAGCGTGCGCCACGCCATCCGCCGCGCAAAGACGGGTGTCGGGCATCTCGTCAAGATCGAGGTGGAGGTGGATACGCTGGCGCAGTTGCAAGAGGCGATGGAGGAAGGCGTGGACGCCGTCCTCCTCGACAACATGACGCCAGAACAATTGCACGAGGCGGTCCACGTCGTCGCCGGTCGCGCCATTACCGAAGCCTCCGGCCGCATCAATCCTCAAACCGCGCCGGCCATTGCCGCGTCCGGCGTCGACCTCATTTCGATTGGCTGGTTGACGCACAGCGCACCGGTGCTCGACATCGGGCTGGATTTTAAGAGTCAGGGTTGAAACGGTCGAAGCTTACACGCCGCGCGGAACAAAATTTCCGTACCGTCGTTATAATCCCGCCTGGGGTCATTTCAAGGCGGGGGGACGTGCGTAAACATGCGGGTCCATAAGCCTCCTGACCTCTCTTAAGAAAGGAAAGGCCTGTTATGGAAGACGCACAAGTTGGCTGGATTGCAGCAATCATCATCGGCGGCGTAGCCGGTTGGCTCGCCGAACAGTTCATGAAAAGCAATATGGGTGTTTTCATGAACATCATTCTCGGCATCATTGGCGCGATTGTCGCGAATTTCCTTCTCGGACTTGTGGGCATTTCGCTCGGCGGCTGGATCGGTTACCTCATCGCCGGCTTCATCGGTGCCTGCATACTCATCGCGATCGGGCGGGCATTCCGCAGGTAAGGGGAGGACACCATGAGCTTTTTCGACAAGATCAAGAACGCGATTTTCGGCAAGGCCGAAGCGGCACCACAGACCTCCGTGCCGGCCGGAACGCCGACATCCACCGCGAGCCCGACGGCGACAAGCCCGGCAGCACCTGCCGCGCCTGCGCCAACAACCGCAGCGCCGGCCCCCGCAGCAACAGGCAATGTTGACGTCGCCTCCATTCTTGATGCCGCCGTCAAAAAGAACGGTCAGAAACTCGACTGGAAACACTCCATCGTTGATCTTCTGAAAGCCCTCGACCTCGACAGCAGCCTCACGGCCCGCAAGGAGCTGGCGAGCGAACTGGGTTACACCGGCGACACTTCGGACTCCGCGACCATGAACATCTGGCTGCACAAGGCGGTTATCAAGAAGCTTTCCGAAAATGGTGGCAAGGTTCCGGCCGAGCTTCTCGACTGAACGATAATAAGGGAGCGCCGCAATGGACGATTATTCCAGCCTTCGAGAGCAGATCGGTCAGGACCTCGACACCTTGCACAGGACCGAGAATCCCAAGTCGATCTTCGAAATCGCCAACGATTACCTTCTCGGAAATCCTGATCTGAAAAGGACCGTCGTCGAAGACATCATCAAGGAAGAAGCGGACAAGCGCGGCATCTCCATTCACTGACGGCCAGTCGTTCAGACGCGACTGATTAAAATCGGGTAGCATCCCGACTGGATGCTGCCCTTCTTCAATGTCCCCGTGACCATCGACATCGCATCTTAGCGCGCGAGGCCGATAAACCCGAGAATGATATCGGTAACACCTCGCGAATGCCGGCCGTCGTCAGTGCCATCGGTGAGGATATGGCCGACACTCACACATCGCATTACGAAAACGCGATCTGCACCTTCATGGCACGACTGCGGTCCGAGGCAAATTCGAAAGCCGAGATAGCATCGTCTAGATCGACAGTCTGCGTGATAAACGGTCTGACGTCGATCAGGCCTTTGCGCATCAATTCGACGCCGGTAGCGAATTCTTCGTGGAAGCGGAACGAGCCGCGCAGATCGAGTTCTTTCGCGGTAATCGCCATCATCGGCAGATTCATATCGCCGCCGAGACCAAGCTGAACGATAATCCCCCGCGGCCGCAGCGCCGGAATCGCGCCCGCGAGCGCCACCGCAGTCCCAGAGCATTCATAGAGAACATCGAAAGTCCCCTTGTCGGCACCATAGGCCGCCAGCGCATCAGGTTCGTCCTTGCTGTTAATGACACGGTCCGCCCCCGCTTCACGCGCCTTGGCGAGCGTGAAATCGGAAAGGTCGGTCGCGATGATCTCAGCAGCACCCGCACGGCGGGCGGCGAGAATGGAAAGAATGCCGATGGGGCCGCAGCCAGTCACAAGCACCCGTTTTCCCAGCAGATCGCCAGCGCGGCGCGTCGCATGCAGCGTCACCGCCAGGGGTTCCGCCATGGCTGCTTCTCCACCGCTCAAGCCATCGGCCGGTACGCACTGCAATGCATCTGCCACCAGAACTTCGCGGAAAGCGCCCTGGATATGGGGGAAAGGCATCGCGCTGCCGTAAAAGCGCATGTTGAGACACTGATTGTGCAGGCCTTCCTGGCAATAGCGGCATGTCCTGCATGGGCGGGAGGGCGAAACCGCAACAAGCCCACCGACCTTCAACCCCTCCACACCATCGCCCAGCTCTTCGATAATGGCCGAGACCTCATGCCCGAGCACCATGGGTTCCCGAAGGCGCACCGCGCCGAAGCCGGCATGGTTGTAATAGTGCAGATCGCTGCCGCAGATTCCGCCCCGGACCAGACGAAGCCGCACTTC
Source organism: Glebionis coronaria (assembly GCA_025667525.1). Taxonomy (NCBI): domain Eukaryota; kingdom Viridiplantae; phylum Streptophyta; class Magnoliopsida; order Asterales; family Asteraceae; genus Glebionis; species Glebionis coronaria. Next base: position 36,057 of record JANFOE010002431.1, on the reverse strand, counting down.
ACCCGGCCCCGGCATCTCCTCAGGCCGCTCTTCGATGCGGACATCCTTCGCCCCGTGGGCAACAATCGCTCTCATTGATATCTCCGTTTGACGTCGCCCCTCCGCGACGTGACAAATATAGCTTACATCCGTCGCCTCCACGAATGTATCGCGTGCGGACATCCACTCGCCGCTTACAGGAGGCGAGCGTTTCAGCCTTGACATTCAGAGCTGAAACGAATGAATGTTATCGATAACATAAATCGGCATGAGGTCAATGCCGGGAGAGACTGGAGGAAATAGTGAGCCTGAAATTGTTTGATCTTTCCGGGCGCAGAGCCCTGATCACCGGCTCGTCCCAGGGCATCGGCTTTGCGCTGGCGCAAGGCCTGTCGGACGCGGGAGCGGACGTGGTGCTGAACGGCCGTGATGAAGTGAAATTGGATGATGCCGCCACCCGGATCAAAGGTGCTAAAACACTGCCCTTCGACGCCACGGACCATGCCGCTGTGCGCAGCGCTATCGATCAATTCGAAGCAGAAGTTGGTCCGATCGATATTCTCGTCAACAATGCCGGCATGCAGCACCGCTCTCCTCTCGAGGATTTCCCGGCCGACGCCTTCGAGCGCCTGCTGCAAACCAATATCGCCTCGGTATTCCACGCCGGTCAGGCAGCCGCGCGCCATATGATCACCCGAGGCCGCGGCAAGATCATCAACATCGCCAGCGTTCAGACCGCCCTCGCACGGCCGGGCATTGCGCCCTACACCGCCACCAAGGGCGCTGTCGGCAACCTGACCAAGGGCATGGCGACGGATTGGGCGAAATATGGCCTGCAATGCAACGCTATAGCGCCTGGCTATTTCGACACGCCGCTCAATGCTGCACTGGTGGCTGATCCCACCTTTTCTGCGTGGCTTGAAAAGCGCACACCTGCCGGTCGCTGGGGCAAGGTGGACGAACTCGTCGGCGCCTGCATTTTCCTGTCGTCAGACGCTTCGTCCTTCGTGAACGGACATATTCTCTATGTCGATGGCGGCATTACCGCTTCGCTGTAAAAAAACGGCAGTCCGACGACACCACGACACTTTGGGAGGAGGCCGTGAGCAACATGAGCGAGAAGAACAAAGTCGCCCTGATCGGTGCTGGCGCTATGGGCGGCGCCATCGGCACGCGGCTCATCGAGACCGGCAATCATCTGACGGTTTTCGATCTCGACGCGGAAAAGGTGTCGGCGCTGACGAACCTTGGCGCACAGAGCGCCGGCACGGCTGCGGAGGCGGCTTCCGCTTCCGATGTGGTTATCCTCAGCCTCAACTCGCCGAAAATCGTTCGCATCGCTGTGTTCGGCAAGGATGGCGTGGCGGCCGGCGCCAAACCCGGCACGCTCATCATCGACATGTCCTCGATTGACCCGGAAGCGACTAAGGAACTGGCGACTGACGCCGCAGATAAAGGCCTGCGCTGGGTGGACAGCCCGCTTTCCGGAGGTGCGCCCAAGGCGCTCATCGGGCAACTGACATTGATGGCCGGAGGTAGTGAAAAGGATGTGGCCGATGCTCACCGGGTGCTCCAACATGTCGCAAGCAACTATACCCATATGGGGCCCTGTGGGGCGGGCCAGACCACCAAGCTTATCAATCAGGTTCTTTGCGGGCTGAACTTTCTCGCCGTGGCGGAAGCAACGCAGCTCGCACTCGATGCTGGCGTCGATGCCGCAAAGATACCGCAGGCGCTAAAGGGCGGGCGCGCCGACAGCGCCATCCTTCAGGAGTATATGCCCCGCTATGTAGCAAAGGATTACCGCCGGACCGGCCGCATCGATAACATGGTGAAAGATCTGAATGGCGCGCAGGACCTTGCCCGGCGAACCAACACTGCCATGCCACTGACGGCCGTCTGCGCCGAGGTGCACCGGATGTTGACGGCAGCCGGACTTGGCGGAGAAGACCAAGCTGCACTGATGGAGTTTTTCAGCGGCGCAAAACGCAACCTTTCGGGCTGATGCCCGGGAACATCGGATGGCGGCAGGCTGTTGAAACTGCCGCGCCGTCCCATTGCGAAATGGTCTCGCACCGACGATGATAGGCGAATCGGCAGGGCATTTGCCGTATGACCGCAGATATACATACAGAGGACATTTCCCGATGACTATTTCGACCACAGGCGCGGGAATTGCCGGTGTCACCGTTTCCGGGAATGGGTTTTCTGCCGAAATTGCCTACGAGGGCGCGACGCTCCTGAGCTGGCGACCCCTCTCTGCAGACGGTGCTGGGAACGAGAACCTCATCGACGGATATTTGAACCCTTCCGACATTGGCTCGCAGAATGGAGTGAGAAACGGCATTCTCGCACCCTTCACCAACCGCATTGCGGATGGTCGCTTTAGCTTTGGCGGGCAGGACCATCGCATTGAACCGGTACTTGCCCATGAAGCCCTGGTTTTTCACGGATTTGCCAGAGCCCTGCCCTTCATCCTTGTCCATTCCGACAAGGCGGATAACGCCCACATTCTGCTGTTTCGCGCCGACATACGGCCTGCCGATTTTGCGGGCTATCCATACTGGCTCACCATCGAGGTGGAATATCGTTTCTCCGGCCATGAGGTTGCCATCGACATCCGCGGCATCAACCGCGGTGATCAGCCCCTGCCCTTCGCGGCCGGCTGGCATCCCTATTTCCGCCTGCCCGGCACGACGTCTATCGATGACCTTCTTCTTACGCTGCCCTCGAAGACCGTTATCGAAACGGACGAAAATCTGATCCCCCTTCGTGACCCACAAGGCGCTGTCGTCAAACGGGACGACATTGGTTTTGTCCAAACGCCGCTATCAGGCCATGTGCTCGATTTATGCTTCACCGATCTGAAAGCATCCGAAAACGGGCTTTACGAAACAAGGCTGGAAGACCGTAATAGCGGCGCGAGCCTGACAGTATGGCAGGAGCGGGGTCATATGCATGTCTTTACCGGCGATACCCTCGCGCGCGGCAGGCGCCACTCTATAGCCCTGGAACCCGTGGAAACGCCCACCAATGCGTTCAACCAGCCCGAACTCGCGGACGCGATAACATTGAAGCCGGCAGAAACGCGCAGCTTCCGCTTTGGTTTTCGTTTCGACGGCCAATCGACGAAGCGTTGATGAGCGCTCAGATGTGCGTTGTCGGCAGCGATGACGACAGCTTCACCGTCTCCATCGAGATATAGGCCGACATATCGTAAAGCTGAACGCGACGCAGGATTTGCTTGTAGACGGTGTCGTAATATTCGACATTGGGCAGCACGAGTTTGAGAATATAGTCGAAATTGCCCGTCAGGCGGTGAACCTCGACAATCTCCGGTATGGTGCTGACGGCGGCATGGAACTTGTCCAACCAATCCTCGGCATGCAGGCCCGTTCTCACCAGCAGGAAAACCGTGGTCGGCAGATTGATTTTTCGCCGATCCAACAGCGCCATCGTGCCCGTCACATATCCCTCCGTGCGCAACCGGGTAATGCGGCGCGAACAGGCCGATAGCGACAGGGAAACCTCCTCGGCAATATCGGCGAGAGGCGTTTCCGCATTTTCCTGGAGAATCGCAAGGATTCGGCGGTCTCGATCATCAATCATCCGGAAAGAATGCACCTGTTAACATATTTGCGCAAGAAATTTGCGCATTTACCGGCCATCCCGCTCCAGACTTGCACTTCCGCCTAAAAATCGAAGGAAAAACGCACGCCGTTTTCGTGACGGCGATGGCATCCTTGTCGCAATCAATTTTGATAAGGGGAAACAGATGAAACGCATCGGCCTGATTGGCGGCATGAGCTGGGAATCCACCGCCACCTATTATCGCATGATCAACGAGGCCGTGCGCGACAGCCGCGGCGGGCTGGTTTCGGCCGATCTCGTCATGCATTCGCTCGATTTTTCCGAAGTTGTCGCCCTTCAGAAGGCTGACCGCTGGGATGAAGCAGGCGCGCTTCTGGGCGCTGCCGGCGCACGCCTCGCCAATGCCGGTGCCGATTGCGTGCTCATCTGCACCAACACCATGCATCTTGTCGCAGACACGGTCGAAAAAATGTCAGGCGTCGCCCTGATCGACATTATCGACGAAACCGCCGCCGCCCTGAAGGCGGATGGACGCCGCAAGCCACTGCTCCTCGCCACCCGTTACACGATGGAACACGGCTTCTACACCGATCGGATGCGTCGCCAGGGCATCGACGTCGTTGTGCCCGAAGCGGATGACCGGGCTGTAATTCATGACATCATTTTCGGCGAGCTCTGCCAGGGGGAAATCAAGTCTTGTTCGCGCGAGCGCTACCTTGCAGTAATCGAAAAAGCGCGTGCGCTGGGTGTTGATTCCGTCATTCTCGGCTGCACCGAGATTTCCCTGCTGATCGACCCCAGCGCGCTGCCGCTGCCGGGTTACGATTCGACAGCCATTCATGCGAAGGCCGCGGTCGCCTTCGCGCTTGGGAACAAGGCGTTCGACAGAGCCGCGTGAATGTGCCGCCTCTTTGCTTATTCCGGTAAACCGGTCTGGCTCGACAGCCTTCTGATCGAGCCCGAAGCATCGCTGGTCAGCCAGTCCATGGCCGCGAGAGAGGCCAAAACTGTTGTGAACGGCGATGGCTGCGGCCTCGGCTGGTATGGCGAGCGCGGAACGCCCGGCGTCTTTCGCGACACCCGGCCTGCCTGGTCGGATGCCAATCTGGCGGCGCTTTGCCACCAGCTTCGCTCGGGCATGTTCATGGCGCATGTACGCTCCGCCACATCCGGCGAAGTTTCCCGCGCCAATTGCCACCCGTTCTCCCATGGCCAATATCTGTTCATGCATAACGGCCAGATCGGCGGCTATGAGCAGATCAGGCGCGACATCGATTCCCTCATTCCGGACAATCTCTATGCAAACAGGCGCGGCACCGGCGACAGCGAAGCCATTTTTCTGATTGCCGCGGGGCTCGGCCTTGAAGCCGATCCCGTCCGTGCGATCGCGACGGCGCTGCGGCTCTGCCATAAAAAGATGGTCGCGGCAGGCGTATCCTCTGCGCTTCGCTTCAGCGCCGTGCTCATGGATGGCGACTGCGTGCATGCCTTTCGCTGGTCGAGCGACGACAAGCCGCCGACGCTCTATTGGCGCATGCTCGATGACGGGATCGCGCTCAGTTCGGAGCCTTTCTCCTTCGATTGCACGCCCTGGTGCGCCGTTCCGCCGAACACCAGCCTGACGATTCGCGCAGGAGAAATGACGGCGGCACCTTTTTTCCTGCAATAGAGATTCTTATCCGAGACGATTTTGCCAAGAGCATAAAGCCGCCATCCAATTTGCGCCGTGACGGCTTATTTATTTTCATTGAATTTTTGCGGCTGCGAAGGCTAGTGTGTACGTTGAGGCATTCGGCTAAACCACGGACGGTTTCCAGTCTGGTGCATGGATATAATAAAATGAACAGATTTCAGGACCGGTGAACCATTTCAAACTTTTGCAGCCTCATTCTCTTTTGAACGATGCCAGGCATCGCAGCACCGACGCAAACAGCCTCACAAACTGCGGATAGGAGGCTTAGAACATTCTTTGTGTCCTTCAGGGCGTGGAAAAAAACCTTATTTTTCAGAATTCTTCAGAATCTAGCCCACACCACTTTCCGCGAAAATTGCTGTTGCCACGCCTCCATATCGATGCATAAACTGACATCAGCAATGGCAATACGGATCAACCTCTCAGACCCTCTCCTCCCACCAAGGTGCTGACCGACCAATGATCAATAATCTCAACGCCGCCGATCTTCCCCGCCCCGCGCCGCGCAGTTCCAACCCGGAAATCATGGCCGCGGAAATCATCGAGCGACTGACCTACCGCATCGGCAAAGACGTTAAGGTTGCAAAACCGCATGACTGGCTGACCGCAACCATCCTTGTCGTGCGTGACCGCATCATCGACAAATGGATGGAATCCACCCGCAAGGCCTATGCCAACAATTCCAAGCGCGTTTATTATCTGTCGCTGGAATTTCTGATCGGCCGCCTGATGCGCGACGCCATCTCCAACATCGGCCTGATGCACGAGATTCGTGACGCGCTGTCCTCCCTCGGCGTCGATCTTGACGTTATCGCCGGGCTGGAGCCGGATGCGGCACTGGGTAATGGCGGTCTTGGGCGTCTTAGCTGCCTGCTTCATGGAATCCATGGCGACCGTTAATATTCCCGCCTATGGCTACGGCATCCGTTACGTGCACGGCCTCTTCCGCCAGCAGATGGCTGACGGATGGCAGGTGGAACTGCCGGAAACCTGGCTTGCCCACGGTAACCCATGGGAATTCGAGCGCCGCGAAAGCTCCTATGAAATCGGCTTCGGCGGCTCGGTGGAGACGATCGGCGGATATGAAGACCCGCGGCGCTTCGTCTGGAAACCGGCCGAGCGCGTCATCGCCATGGCTTACGACACGCCAGTCGTCGGCTGGCGCGGCACCCGCGTCAACACGCTGCGCCTCTGGTCGCGCCACAGCCGATAGACCCCATTCTCCTCGCCGCCTTCAATGCCGGCGACCATATCGGGGCTCTTCGCGAGAGCAACAAGGCGGAAAGCCTGACGCGCGTTCTCTACCCAGCGGACGCAACGCCGGCCGGCCAGGAACTGCGCCTGCGGCAGGAATTCTTCTTCTCTTCCGCCTCGCTGCAGGACATCCTGCGCCGCCACTTGCAGCAGTATCCGGATTTCACCTCTCTACCGGACAAGGTCTCTATACAGCTCAACGATACCCATCCGGCCATTTCCATCGCGGAAATGATGCGCCTTCTGTGCGATGTGCACGGTCTGGAGTTCGAGGAAGCCTGGAAGATCACGCAGGGCACCTTCTCCTATACCAACCACACGCTGCTTCCCGAGGCGCTGGAGAGTTGGCCGGTGCCGCTGCTCGAGCGTCTGCTGCCAAGACACATGCAGATCGTTTATGCGATCAACGCCAATACTCTGCTTTTTGCCCGCAAGGAAAAGAAGATGGCGGACCAGCAGATCCGCTCCATTTCTCTCATCGACGAAGGTGGCGAGAGACGTGTGCGCATGGGCAACCTCGCTTTCATCGGCTCGCATTCCATCAACGGCGTCTCCGCCCTTCACACCGATCTGATGAAAGAAACGGTGTTTGCCGATCTGCACAGCCTGTATCCGGAGCGGATCAACAACAAGACCAATGGCATCACACCACGCCGCTGGCTGATGCAGTGCAATCCCGGTCTGACAAGCCTGCTGCGCGAGACGATCGGCGACGATTTCCTCGATGATGCGGAAAAACTGACAGCTCTCGACCGCTTTGCCGACGACGCCGGTTTCCGCGAAAAATTCGCCGAGGTGAAGCGCCTGAACAAGGTCCGCCTTGCCAATACGGTGGCGCAGCGCATGGGCATCCGCGTCGACCCCTCTGCGATGTTCGATATCCAGATCAAGCGCATTCACGAATACAAGCGGCAGCTTTTGAACCTTGTCGAAACCGTCGCACTCTACGATCAAATTCGTTCGCATCCGGAACTGGATTGGGTGCCGCGCGTTAAGTTCTTCGCAGGCAAGGCAGCGCCGAGTTACCACAACGCGAAGCTGATCATCAAGCTTGCCAACGATATTGCCCGGGTGATCAATAACGACCCGGCCGTGCGCGGGCTTCTGAAGGTGGTTTTTGTTCCGAATTACAACGTCTCGCTCGCGGAAGTCATGGTTCCCGCTGCCGATCTCTCCGAGCAGATATCGACGGCCGGCATGGAAGCGTCCGGCACCGGCAACATGAAATTCGCACTCAATGGTGCACTGACCATCGGTACGCTCGATGGCGCGAATGTGGAAATGCTGGAACATGTCGGCGCCGACAACATCGTCATCTTCGGCATGACCGCTGAAGATGTCGCCAAGGCCCGTGCCGATGGTCATAATCCCCGTGCCATTATCGAAGGGTCTGCGGAATTGTCCGCAGGCGCTGTCATCCATTGCGTCGGGCGTGTTCTCACCCGACGACCGTTCCCGGTTTTCCGCCCTTATCGACGGCATTTACAACAGCGACTGGTTCATGGTCGCCGCCGATTTCGACGCCTATGCCGAGGCTCAGCGCAAAGTAGATGCGATCTGGAGCGATCAGGATAGCTGGAACACCAAAGCAGTGCGCAACACGGCGCGTATGGGCTGGTTCTCGTCCGACAGGACGATCCGTCAATATGCCACCGAGATCTGGAGAGCCTGATGAAAAAACCGCTCAATTCGGCCGAAGAGAAAAAGACTGTCGACATCACGAAGGCTGAAATCGAGGCGATTAAGAGCGGTTTGCATTCCAACCCCTTCGCCCTTCTCGGTGTTCACGAAACGCCGGAAGGGTTTCTTGCCCGCTGTTTCATTCCCGGTGCGGAGGAAGTCTCTGTCCTGACACTGGACGGGACTTTCGTCGGCGAATTGAAGCGGTTGGATCCCGATGGTTTTTTTGAAGGCCCGATCGACCTCCAGAAACGCCAGCCGATCCGATACCGCGCTGCCCGCGATGATGCCGAGTGGGCAGTGACCGATCCTTACAGTTTTGGCCCGGTTCTCGGACCGATGGATGATTATCTCGTCCGCGAGGGATCGCATTTGCGGCTCTTCGACCGGATGGGTGCACATCCTCTGAAACTTGAAGGTGTTGAAGGCTTCCATTTTGCCGTCTGGGCGCCCAATGCGCGGCGCGTTTCGGTGGTTGGCGATTTCAACAATTGGGATGGCCGCCGCCATGTCATGCGCTTCCGCAAAGATACGGGCATCTGGGAAATCTTCGCGCCTGACGTCTATGCCGGTTGCGCCTACAAGTTCGAGATCCTCGGCGCGGATGGCGAGCTGCTGCCGCTGAAAGCGGACCCCTACGCGCGCCGTGCCGAGTTGCGACCGAAGAATGCATCCGTCACCGCCCCCGAACTGTCGCAGAAATGGGAAGATCAGGCCCACCGGGAACATTGGGCGCAGGTGGACCAGCGTCGCCAGCCGATCAGCATCTACGAAGTGCATGCGGGCTCATGGCAGCGGCGCGAAGACGGCACCTTCCTGAGTTGGGACGAGCTCGCCGCGCAGCTTATTCCCTATTGCACCGATATGGGCTTTACCCACATCGAGTTCCTGCCGATTACCGAACATCCCTATGATCCCTCCTGGGGTTACCAGACGACGGGTCTCTACGCACCGAGCGCACGGTTTGGCGATCCGGAAGGCTTTGCCCGTTTCGTTAACGGTGCGCACAAGGTTGGCATCGGCGTCTTGCTGGACTGGGTTCCCGCTCATTTCCCGACCGACGAACATGGGCTTCGCTGGTTCGACGGCACGGCGCTCTATGAGCACGCCGATCCGCGCCAGGGTTTTCATCCGGACTGGAACACGGCGATCTACAATTTCGGTCGCGTCGAGGTGATGTCTTACCTCATCAACAACGCGCTCTATTGGGCCGAGAAATTCCATCTCGATGGCCTGCGCGTCGATGCGGTCGCCTCGATGCTCTATCTCGATTATTCACGCAAGGAAGGCGAGTGGATCCCGAACGAATATGGTGGACGGGAAAATCTCGAATCCGTGCGTTTCCTGCAGAAGATGAATTCCCTCCCATCCGGGCGTCATGACGATTGCCGAGGAATCCACCTCGTGGCCGAAAGTGTCGCAGCCCGTTCATGAGGGCGGCCTCGGTTTCGGTTTCAAGTGGAACATGGGTTTCATGCACGACACGCTGAGTTATTTCTCGCGGGAGCCGGTGCATCGCAAGTTCCACCATCAGGAACTGACCTTCGGCCTGCTTTACGCCTTCACCGAAAATTTCGTGCTGCCGCTGTCCCACGACGAGGTTGTCCACGGCAAGGGCTCGCTGATCGCCAAAATGTCCGGCGACGACTGGCAGAAATTCGCCAATCTGCGCTCCTATTACGGCTTCATGTGGGGTTATCCCGGTAAGAAGCTGCTGTTCATGGGACAGGAGTTCGCGCAATGGAGCGAGTGGAGCGAAAAGGGGTCACTCGACTGGAACCTGCGCCAATATCCGATGCATGAGGGCATGCGCCGGCTGGTGCGCGACCTCAACCTCACCTATCGGTCCAAAGCCGCCCTGCACGCCCGCGATTGCGAACCCGAAGGGTTCCGCTGGCTTGTGGTCGATGATCACGAGAATTCCGTCTTCGCCTGGCTGCGCACGGCGCCTGGTGAAAAGCCGGTGGCGGTCATCTGCAACCTCACCCCGGTCTACAGGGAAAATTATTACGTGCCGCTGCCTCAGGCGGGGCGGTGGCGGGAGATTCTCAATACCGATGCCGAAATCTATGGCGGCAGCGGCAAGGGAAATGGCGGACGCGTTCAGGCGGTCGATGCCGGCGGCAATATCGGGGCGATGCTCGTCCTGCCGCCGCTCGCCACGATCATGCTCGAACCGGAAAACTGACACATACAGAGGGAGGACACCATGTCGGAAAAAAGAGTTCAGCCTTTGGCGCGTGATGCAATGGCCTATGTCCTCGCGGGCGGCAGAGGCAGCCGCCTCAAGGAGTTGACAGACCGCCGGGCAAAACCCGCCGTTTATTTCGGCGGCAAGGCCCGCATCATCGATTTTGCGCTGTCCAACGCGCTCAATTCCGGCATTCGCCGCATCGGCGTCGCCACACAATACAAGGCGCACTCCCTTATTCGCCACCTGCAGCGGGGCTGGGACTTCTTCCGTCCTGAACGCAACGAAAGCTTCGACATCCTGCCCGCCTCCCAGCGCGTTTCAGAAACGCAGTGGTATGAAGGCACCGCAGACGCGGTGTACCAGAACATCGACATCATCGAGCCCTATGGGCCGGAATACATGGTCATCCTCGCCGGCGACCACATCTATAAAATGGACTACGAATACATGCTGCAGCAGCATGTGGATTCCGGTGCCGACGTGACGATCGGTTGCCTTGAAGTCCCGCGCATGGAAGCGACCGGCTTCGGCGTGATGCATGTGAATGAAAAAGACGAGATCATCGACTTCATCGAGAAGCCGGCCGATCCGCCCGGTATTCCCGGCAATGAAGGCTACGCGCTCGCTTCCATGGGCATCTATGTCTTCCACACGAAATTCCTGATGGAAGCGTTGCGCCGAGATGCCGCCGACCCGACCTCCAGCCGCGACTTCGGCAAAGACATCATCCCCTATATCGTTGAGCACGGCAAAGCCGTCGCCCATCGCTTCGCGGATTCCTGTGTGCGCTCGGATTTCGAGCATGGCCCTTACTGGCGAGACGTCGGCACGATCGACGCCTATTGGCAGGCCAATATCGACCTCACGGACATCGTGCCCGACCTCGATATCTACGACAAATCCTGGCCGATCTGGACCTATGCGGAAATCACCCCGCCGGCTAAATTCGTGCACGATGACGAGAACCGCCGCGGTTCGGCCGTGTCTTCGGTCGTTTCCGGTGATTGCATTATTTCGGGCGCATCGCTGAACCGCAGCCTGTTGTTCACAGGCGTCAGAGCCAATTCATACTCACGCCTTGAGAATGCCGTAGTACTGCCGAGTGTGAAGATCGGGCGTCACGCCCAGCTCAGCAATGTCGTGATCGACCATGGCGTGGTCATTCCGGAAGGATTGATTGTAGGAGAAGACCCAGAACTGGATGCCAAACGTTTCCGCCGTACTGAAAACGGCATCTGCCTTATCACCCAATCGATGATCGACAAGCTGGACCTGTAGCGCCGATGAATGTCCTTTCGGTTTCATCCGAAATCTATCCCCTGATCAAGACTGGAGGGCTCGCCGATGTTGCCGGCGCGCTCCCCATCGCGCTGGAAGCGCTTGGCATCAAGACGCGGACTCTGATCCCCGGATACCCGGCTGTAAAAGCCGCCGTGACGGATCCCGTCAAATGTTTCGAATTTACCGATCTTCTCGGCGAAAAAGCCGAGGTGCTCGAAGCGCGGCACGAGGGGCTTGATCTCCTTATTCTTGATGCGCCTGCCTATTACGAGCGCTCGGGCGGCCCCTATCTCGACCAGACCGGCAAGGATTATCCTGACAATTGGAAGCGCTTCGCAGCGCTTTCGCTGGCGGCAGCACGCATTGCGGCCGGCGAATTTTCCGGCTGGCGCCCGGATCTCGTGCATGCGCACGACTGGCAGGCCGCCATGGCGCCGGTCTACATGCGTTACGCCGAAACGCCTGAGATTCCGAGCCTGCTCACCATCCACAACATCGCTTTCCAGGGGCAATTCGGCGCCAACATCTTCAGCAAGCTTGCCCTGCCGGCCCATGCGTTCAGCATGGAAGGCGTGGAGTATTACAACGATGTCAGCTTCCTGAAGGGCGGCCTGCAGACGGCAACCGCGCTCAGCACCGTCAGCCCTTCCTATGCAGAGGAAATCCTCACCCCACAATTCGGCATGGGTCTCAACGGGGTCATCGGCAGCCGCGCGCACGTGTTGCATGGCATCGTCAACGGCATCGACGCCAACGTCTGGAACCCGGCAACCGATCACCTGATCCATGACAATTTCTCCGCAGCCAACCTCAAGAACCGGGCGTTAAACAAGAAGGCCGTCGCCGAGCATTTCCGGATCGATGATGATGACAGCCCGCTGTTCTGCGTCATCTCCCGCCTCACCTGGCAAAAGGGCATCGATCTCATGGCCGATGCGGTGGACGAGGTCGTTTCCCTCGGCGGGCGGCTCGTCGTGCTTGGCGCCGGCGATGTGGCATTGGAAGGGGCACTTCTGGCGGCAGCCTCCCGCCACCATGGCCGTGTCGGCGTCGCCATCGGTTATAATGAGCCGCTGTCGCACCTGATGCAGGCGGGCTGCGATGCGATCATCATTCCCTCGCGCTTCGAGCCCTGTGGGCTTACTCAGCTTTATGCGCTGCGTTATGGCTGCATTCCGGTCGTCGCCCGCACGGGCGGCCTTGCCGATACCGTCATCGACGCCAATCATGCCGCGATCGCTAATAAATCGGCGACCGGCGTGCAATTTTCCCCCGTGACGCTCGACGGCCTCAAACAGGCAATCCGTCGGACCGTCCGTTATTATCACGACCCCAAACTCTGGACACAAATGCAGAAACTCGGAATGAAATCCGATGTTTCCTGGGAAAAGAGCGCCGCTCTTTACGCCGCGCTTTACAACCAGCTTATATCGAAAGGCCATTGAACCAATGATAAAGACCGTTCAGACGACGCCCTATCAGGATCAGAAACCGGGCACTTCAGGACTGCGCAAGAAGGTGCCCGTCTTTGCCCAGGAAAATTACGCCGAGAACTTCATTCAGTCGATCTTCGACTCTCTCGAAGGCTTCCAAGGGGAGACTTTGGTTATCGGTGGTGACGGTCGTTACTACAACCGCGAAGTCATCCAGAAAGCGATCAAGATGGCCGCCGCCGCTGGCTTTGGGAAGGTGATGGTCGGTCAGGGCGGCATTCTTTCCACGCCGGCCGCATCCAACATCATCCGCAAATACAAGGCCTTCGGCGGTATCGTGCTTTCCGCGAGCCACAATCCCGGCGGCCCGACCGAAGATTTCGGCATTAAATACAATATCGGCAACGGCGGTCCGGCCCCTGAGAAGATCACGGACGCGATCTATGCCCGCTCCAAAGTCATCGACAGCTACAAAATCTCCGACGCTGCCGATATCGATCTCGACAAGGTTGGCAGCTTCAAGGTGGACGACCTGACGGTCGAGGTGATCGACCCGGTCGCGGATTACGCGGCCCTCATGGAAGAACTGTTCGATTTCGGTGCCATTCGTGCACTCATCGCCGGCGGCTTCAAGGTTGTGGTCGACTCCATGAGCGCGGTTACCGGCCCCTATGCCGTCGAGATCATCGAAAAGCGGCTTGGTGCGCCCAAGGGTTCGGTCCGCAACGCGACGCCGCTGCCGGATTTCGGTGGCCACCACCCAGATCCGAACCTTGTCCATGCCAAGGAGCTTTACGACGACGTCATGAGCCCGGAGGGCCCGGATTTTGGTGCCGCCTCCGATGGCGACGGTGACCGCAACATGGTGGTCGGCAAGGGTATGTTCGTCACGCCGTCGGACAGTCTTGCCATCATTGCCGCCAATGCCAAACTGGCGCCCGGTTATGCTGGCGGCATTTCAGGCATCGCCCGCTCGATGCCAACCAGCGCCGCGGCGGACCGCGTCGCGGAAAAGCTCGGCCTTGGCATGTACGAGACACCGACCGGCTGGAAGTTTTTCGGCAACCTGCTGGATGCCGGCAAGGTCACGGTGTGCGGCGAAGAGAGTTTCGGCACCGGCTCGAACCATGTGCGTGAAAAAGACGGTCTGTGGGCCGTGCTTTTCTGGCTGAATATCGTTGCCGTTCGCAAGGAAAGCGTCAAGGACATCGTCACCAAACATTGGGCGGAGTATGGCCGCAACTATTATTCGCGCCATGACTACGAAGAGGTTGACGCCGACGCCGCCAACACGCTCGTGGCCATCCTGCGTGAAAAGCTCGCGACGTTGCCGGGCACCAGCTACGGCAATCTCAAGGTCGCTTCGGCGGATGATTTTGCCTATCACGACCCGGTCGACCAGTCCGTGAGCAAGAACCAGGGTATACGCATTCTCTTTGAAGGCGGCTCGCGCATCGTGCTGCGTCTCTCCGGCACAGGCACGGCCGGCGCCACGCTTCGTCTCTATGTCGAGCGTTACGAGCCGGATGCAGCACGGCACGGCATCGAAACGCAGGAAGCACTCGCCGATCTGATCGCCGTTGCCGATACGATCGCGGGCATCAAGGCCCACACCGGGCGCAGTGCGCCGAGCGTTATCACCTGAGGCCACCGCGGCGCTGACCCCAGCGGAGCCGGCGCCGCGCGCATGACGATGGGTTTGCGAGAGTGAAGCAACCCTCGTCACACTCGGCTTCATCCTCGGGCTTGACCCGGGGATCTACTGGATGTCCGGGTTTTGGATCCTCGGGTCAAGCCCGTGGATGACAGAGCGAAGGTTCGCTCCTAAGACTGTCGGCGCCTTTTATGAGGTAAATACCCTATCGGAGAGAGAGCATGCAGACACCTTCCGTTTTTCCCAAAGGCGCGCAGCGGACGGAAAACGGAACGGAGTTCACGGTCTATTCGCGGCATGCTTCCCAGATCGATCTCTGCCTTTTTGATAAAACCGGTGACAAAGAAACGGCGCGCCTGGCGATGGTGCGCGGCGAGGATGATGTTCATCGGCTGACTGTCTCCGACGCCAGCACCGGCACACGCTATGGCTTTCGCGCCCACGGCATTTATTCACCCGACCATGGTCTGTGGTTCGATCCGGCAAAGCTGCTCCTCGACCCCTTTGCAACAGAAATTGACCGCCCGTTTCGCCACGATCCCGCGCTATATGCCTTTGGTCAGGAAACGGGCCACATCGTGCCCAAGGCAATTCTTTCCCCTCATCACCCGCTTCAACGCCAGCCGCCGCTTTTTGCCCAAGGCGGGCTGATTTACGAACTCGCCGTCAAATCCTTCACCCAGCTGCATCCCGACGTCCCCGAGAATATCAGGGGCACCGTCGCGGCGCTTGCGCATCCCGCCATCGTCACCCATCTGAAAAAGATCGGCGTTGATGCGGTCGAACTGATGCCAATCACGGCGTGGATAGACGAACGCCATTTGCCGCCTCTCGGCCTTTCCAACGCCTGGGGTTACAATCCGGTCGGCTTCATGGCGCTTGATCCGCGCCTTTGCCCGGGCGGCGTGCTGGAACTGCGCGACACGGTTGCGGCATTGCATGCGCAGGGCATCGGCGTCATTCTTGACCTGGTCTTCAACCACACCGGTGAAAGCGATATCGAGGGTTCGACCATGTCGCTGCGCGGCCTCGACAATCTCACCGCCTTCCGTCACATGCCGGGAAAGCCGGGCGAGCTCGTCAACGATACCGGCACCGGCAATACAGTCGCCTGCGACCACCCCTATATTCGGCAGCTCATCATCGATTCGCTGCGACACTTCGTTCTTCATGCGGGGGTGGACGGCTTCCGTTTCGATCTCGCACCCGTGCTCGGGAGAACCGCGGCGGGTTTCGACATGGCCAGCGAAACATTGGCCGCCATGCATTCCGATCCTGTTTTGTACGACCGGGTGCTGATCGCTGAACCCTGGGACATCGGGCCCGGCGGGTATCAGCTTGGCAATTTCCCGGAAAGCTTTCTCGAATGGAACGACCGCGCCCGCGACGACATGCGCCGTTTCTGGCGTGGGGATGCCGGCATGACAGGCGCACTCGCTGATGCCTTATCCGGCTCGTCTCCGATTTTCTCCAGACACGGGCGGACTAAAAGCCGGAGCGTCAATTTCCTCGCCGCCCATGACGGTTTCACCCTGTTCGACCTCGTCAGCCATGAGCGCAAGCACAATGATCAAAATGGTGAGAACAATCGCGACGGCCATAACGACAACCATTCCTGGAACAATGGTTTCGAAGGTCTGACGGACGATCCTGCCATCATGGCAGCGCGGCTTGCGGATGTGAAAGCGTTACTATCCACGCTTTTTGTCAGTCGCGGCACCTTGATGCTGACGGCAGGCGACGAGGGAGGGCGCAGCCAGCAGGGCAATAACAATGCCTATTGTCAGGACAACGCCATCAGCTGGGTCGACTGGTCGTCGCTTGTCCCCGAATTGATCGACCATACGGCGTTTCTTGCCACATTGCGCAGGCGCTTCGACGTGTTTGCCAAGGCCGATTTCTTCACGGGGGGCGGTGATGTTGTGTGGCTTGCGCCGGGCGGTGAGGCGATGACGGTGCCAGACTGGGGTAGCCAGGAGGTGCAGGCCTTGGCCATGGTGCTTTTCTCTCTGGACCGTGAAACTGGTGAAGACGCAGAGCTAGCCGTGCTGATCAACCGTAGCCGGAACATCGTGCCGTTCGCCCTGCCGGGCGATGGCTGGTCCGCGATCGGTACGGATTTCGGCAATCCCGCCTTCCTTCCAGCCCGTTCGGTTGTCTTTTATCTGCGCGGTTGATCACGTCGCGTCACCAGCCGTATAAGTCGCGGTAAACCAATGCGGACGAGGTAAGATGACAAAAGAAATTGCGCTGGCGGAGATGAAAAACCACGTTGGCAGCGAAATGGGCGTTTCCGACTGGATTACGGTTGACCAGTCGATGATCGATGCCTTCGCCAAAGCGACGCTCGATGACCAGTTCATTCACACTGACCCGGAGAGAGCGAAGGCAGAAAGCCCGTTCGGCGGCACCATCGCCCATGGATTTCTGACGCTCTCTCTTCTTTCAGCCCTCAACTATGATGCCCTGCCCCGTATTCGTGAGCAAACCATGGGCATCAATTACGGTTTTGACGCCGTCCGCTTCGTCGCTCCTGTCAAAAGCGGTGCGCGGGTGCGCGGTCGTTTCACGCTGGCAGAGATCCGCTTTCGCGGCGCCACAATGTTGATGACGACTTACGATGTCACGGTGGAAATCGAAAACGAAAAGAAACCTGCCCTCACCGCCCGCTGGACGACGATCAGCCAGTTTAACGCAGAAGATCGGCCACAGGACGCCTGAGGCGCAGGCAGGGAGAGCCCGCATGCATGACGAAGCCGTAAGGAATGCGTTTCTGGTTCAGGCAAAAGCCTGTGACAGCCTCGGATCTCCCTTTACCGCGCGGCTTTGTCGCGTTGTCGCCACACGGCTCGACCGGCAGACCGAGGTGGGCGAGACTATCTTGTCCTGGCCCGGCGATGTTGGACCTTCCGGCGATTCCGTTCCCCTGCGGTTGGCCGGGGCGTTGCACGCCCTTGCGATAGAGGAAAAGATCGCCCCTCTTGTCGATATCGGCCCCGACGACGAGGACGCGCTTTGGCGTGCCTGTGCCAGTGCCCTGCGTTTCCACGCTGCCTTCATTCTCGAACGATTGAAATCGGCTCCGCAGACCAACGAGGTTCGCCGATCAGCCGTTCTCTTACCCGGTTTCCTTACGCTCGCGACATTGACCGGCAGGAGGCTTGTGCTTTCGGAAATTGGTGCCAGCGCTGGGCTCAATCTGCAATTCGACCGCTACCAGTATCGTTTGGGTGACCTCGATTGGGGTCCGCAATCGGAGGTACTCCTGTCACCGGAGTGGCACGGCGAGAACCCGCCCCGTGAAGGGATTGAGGTTATCTCGCGCGCCGGCTGCGATCTCAATCCGCTTGACCCGTCATCTGAGGAGGATCGGCTGAGATTGATCTCTTACGTCTGGGCCGACCAGACGGACAGGCTGGAAAGAACAGCGGCAGCACTGCGCCTTGCGCAGGAACACGGCCTGCATGTCGAAAAGGCTGACGCGGTTGATTGGCTAAAATCGCGCCTGGCGCAGCGGTATGAAGGCGCGACGCACGTGATCTACCACTCGATCGCCTGGCAATATCTGCCGGACCACCTCAAAGAGGCGGGAGAGGCGCTAATGGCAGAGGCCGGAGCGCGGGCAACGGCAGAGGCTCCGCTTGCTCGCCTCCAGATGGAGGCAGATGCGGCGCCCAATGGTGCCGCGATTACCCTGCAACTATGGCCTACGGGCGAGAAGCAGGAAATCGGCCGAGCCGATTTCCATGGACGATGGGTCGAGTGGCGAGGTTGGCAGACCTAGAGTATTTGCGGTGATTACCGGATCACAATTAATGCTCTATCCCTTTCGCTTTGCCCCATTGTCCGACGCCGAAGCGAACACGCTTCGTCTGGAAATGCTCCAGGGCGTTTTTGGGTAGATCCTTGGCGCCCTTTTCTTCAATATCTTATATCATCACGTCCTGCGCCGCTTCCTGCAACAAACCGCCGACATAGGTCGCGAAAGAACGCCAGCACTCCACCCGGAACGTGTCATCTGCCGTGCGCAGCAGCACAACTTCCGCCTTACCGAACACGGTGCGTGAGCAGGCGCCGACCGGGAAGCTTGCTAGCGACAGATCCTGCGGGCAGCCGGCATTTAGCGCAGCTTCAGCGCCAGCACCCGATACGATGATAGCGTTGTTGCGATGGGAAACGTCCGTTGCCGAGAACAGACCGGACACATTGGCAAGCGCCGCCAACAGGTCGCTTTCGCCCTGATCAATCACCAGCCATTCATCCGGCCCCAGCCACAGGGCGGAGCGCAGGCCCGAGGTGACAGATGTTTTCGGCCTCACCGGCAGGGCAAGACCAAGCGCTTCTGACAAGGCAGGGATGGCGCTTTCCCGTGCGCGCAATGCCAGCCGCGAGGCCGAAGCCGCTGGCTTCAGAGACACGAAGGGCGAGCCGCCGTGAAAATCCTCAAGCACGGATTTGCGTTTTGCGTGCAGCATATCAGCCATTGAGACGGGCTCCTTCCTTGTCGAGGAAGACCATGTCGGTCACTTCGACGGCAATGGTTTTATCGGCAAGCGGGATGTAGAGCGTTTCGCCCATGCGCGCCCTGCCATCCGCCACCAGGGCGAACGCAATGGAATGGCCAAGATTTTCCGACCAGTAGGCCGAGGTCACATGGCCGAGCATGGTCATCGGCTTTGGCTGGTTCGGATCGGCAACGATCTGACCGCCCTCGTCCGGTACGGTCAGCCGGTCCTTCGTTTTCAGACCGACGAGCTGCTTGCGGCCGCTTCGCGTAAGATCGATGCGTTTCAGACCGCGAATGCCGACGAAATCCGTCTTTTTCTTGGAGACGGCCCAGGCAAGCCCGGCATCGTCAGGCGTCACCGTGCCATCCGTGTCCTGACCGACGATGATATAGCCCTTTTCGGCGCGCAGGATGTGCATCGTCTCGGTGCCATAGAGGCAGCCGCCCACGGCTTCCGCCCGGTCGCGGATCGCGGACCAGACAGCTGCACCATAATCGGCAGGCACATTGATTTCGAAACCGAGTTCACCGGTGAAGGAGACGCGGAAAAGCCGCGTCGGCACGCCGCAGAACTTGCCCTCGGCCACGGCCATATGCGGAAATGCTTCAGGCGAGATATCTATACCCTCGACGAAAGGTGCGATCACCTCCCGCGCCTTCGGTCCCTGCACGGCAATCACCGCCCACTGTTCGGTGGCCGACGTGAGCCAGACATCGAGATCCGGAAATTCGGTCTGAAGATAGTCTTCCATGTGCTGGAGAACACGCGGCGCACCGCCCGTCGTCGTCGTCACATGGAAGCGGTCCTCGGCCAGACGCCCGACGACACCGTCATCGTAAACGAAGCCGTCTTCACGGGTCATGATGCCGTAACGGCAGCGGCCGGGCTTCAGCGTGTCCCAGGCATTGGTGTAGATGAGGTTCAGGAACTTCGCCGCATCCGGGCCAACCACCTCGATCTTGCCGAGGGTGGAGGCGTCGAACACGCCGACGCTGTCACGCACCGTCTTGCACTCGCGGTTGATCGCCCCATGCATGTCCTCGCCTGCACGCGGGAAGAACCAGGCGCGTTTCCAGTTGCCGACATCTTCGAACACCGCACCGGCCGCGAGTTCTTCCTCATGCATCGGTGTCTTGCGCGCCGGATCAAACAGCGCACCACGCGAATGATTGATGAGCGTCCCGAAGGTAACCGGCGTATAGGGCTGGCGGAAGGTGGTGAGACCGACCTTGGGCAAGTCCCGGCCCAGCGCTTCCGATGCGATGGCGAGGCCATGCATGTTCGACATCTTGCCCTGATCGGACGCCATGCCATTGGTGGTGAAGCGCTTGATATGCTCGACCGAATGCATGCCCTCGCGCACCGCAAGGCGGATATCTTTGGCGCAGACATCGTGCTGGAAATCGATGAACGCCTTGACTCCGATTCCCTCGCCAGCACCTTCCGCCGCACCGATCATGCCGCCAGTCCACGCCCTGGCATTCTCGCCCGAAAACGCGACCGATCCGCCGCCAGCCGCTGCGGCTTCGGCAATGATCGCGGCAAGATCATCCGTGCCGTTGCAGGCGCCGATGGAGACGCAGTTCTGAACATGGACGTCAGGCAGGAAGCGCTGGTTAGCCGCGTCGAATTTCAGTTTGCCGCGCGACTGGGAGAAAAGATGCACCGACGGTGTCCAGCCGGCGGAAACGACAAGCGCATCGATAGCAATCTTGCGTTTGTTGGAGCCGCCATTGCGTCCGACGGTCATCGAGGATACGCGCAGGCGACCGGCGGTGTCGTATACGCTGTGGCCCGCCAGCACTTCGATGCCGAGCGCCCGGGCCTCATCCAGCAGACGCTGGTCCGGATTTTCGCGGCAATCGACGATGGCGGCGATCTTCACCCCGGCCTTCTTCAGATCGAAAGCCGTCTCATAGGCTGAGTCATGGGCGGTGTAGACACCGACATTATGCCCTACGGTAACTCCGTAATGGTTGAGATAAATACGGGCCGCTGAAGCCAGCATGATGCCGGGCCGGTCATTATTGGCGAAGACCATATGGCGCTCGATCGCACCGGCCGCCAGCACGACCTTTTTGGCGCGGACCTGCCAAAGGCGCTCGCGCGGCTGGTGTTTGGCCGGTGTCGCGAGATGATCGGTGACGCGTTCGGCGAGCGCGACGAAATTGTGGTTGTAATACCCAAAGGCGGTCGTGCGGGTCAGAACCCGGACGTTGGGCATGGATTGCAGTTCAGCAAGCACCTTCTGCGCCCA
Source organism: Glebionis coronaria (assembly GCA_025667525.1). Taxonomy (NCBI): domain Eukaryota; kingdom Viridiplantae; phylum Streptophyta; class Magnoliopsida; order Asterales; family Asteraceae; genus Glebionis; species Glebionis coronaria. The sequence goes on along the minus strand of JANFOE010002431.1, from coordinate 14,533 downwards.
TTCATAACCGGGCAGACCATCGATCACCGCGCCAGTGTCGAAGCGTAACGCACCGCCGACCTCGGCATTCTCATCCACCAGAATGACGCTGGCACCGGTTTTTGCCGCCGACAGCGCCGCCGTCAGGCCGGCCAGGCCTGCACCGGCGACGAGCACGTCGCAATGGGCATAGCGGCCGGAATAATGATCGGCATCAGGTTCGCTCGGCGCCTTGCCAAGACCGGCGGCTCGGCGGATCAGCGGTTCGTAAATCTTGTGCCAGGCGGCCTTCGGCCACATGAACGTCTTGTAGTAGAAACCAGCGGCAAACATCGGCGACAGGAGGTCATTGACGGCGCTGAGATCGAAGGAAAGCGACGGGAAACGGTTCTGCGAGGCGATGATCGCGCCGTCGAACACTTCCTGCACCGTGGCGCGCACGTTGGGCTGCTTGCGCAGGCTGTCGCGCGACACGTCGATCAGCGCATTCGGCTCCTCCGGCCCGGCGGAGAGGAAACCGCGCGGGCGGTGATATTTGAATGAGCGGCCGATGAGATGCACGCCATTGGCCAGCAGCGCGGAGGCGACGGTATCACCCTCCAGTGCCGGATAAATCTTGCCGTCGAATGTAAAGCGCGCGGTTCTCGCTGGAGTAAGACGGCCCGCACCCTTGATACGATAATCGCCGCTCATTGCCCGGCTCCCTTTTCTGCGGAAAGGACCGTTTCGGCATCGGGCTTCGGTTCACCCGCCTTATAGGTCATCAGGAATTTGTCGCTGACCGAATCGCGGGCGGCGTTGAAGAAGCGGCCGCAACCGTGAATGTGCCGCCAGCGTTCGAAAACGAGGCCCTTGTCATTGTCGCGAATGAAGAAATACTCCGCGAAGGCCTCGTCGGAGATATCGGCGATGTTTTCCGGCCGCGCTATATGGGCTTCGCCCGCCCAGCGGAATTCCAGTTCGGAACGGTCTTCCCCGCAATAGGGGCAATGGATCAGAAGCATCGTCGCTCCACCTAGAGAGAATTTTCCGGAAGGATCGTTCCGGCGGGTTGGTCACACAGCCGCTTCCCCATGGCTACGAAGGGGGAAAGCCGCTTTAAAAGCTGCTCGAAATTATCGAAGGGGCGCAGCGCCGAGGCCCGGCCCATATTGACGATCGCAACCGCCATCATGTCGGTATCGATCGCGAAGGGATAGTCCTGCTCGCCATCCTCCTTCTCGCCGACAAAATAGACCATCTTGTTCGCGAGGCTTGGAGCACACAAAAGCAGGCCTTTTTCCGCCATGAAGGGCCAGTCTTTCTCGCCCTGCATCTTCTGGATTTTCTGGCTGCGGAAATCCTTTGCATCGGGAATGACGCTGCCGGCAGGCACGCCGTCGACCGCGCCGGAGACGTTGATCGCAAGCATGGCCGCCGCCAGCATCAATGCGCCACCGCCGCAGCAGCAGCCTCATCGATCAGCCGGCCTGTGCGGAACCGGTCGAGCGTCAGGCCAGCCGCCAGACGATGCGGTTCCCCGCGGGCGATGAGATGCGCGAAGAGATTGGCCGAACCCGGCGTCGCCTTGAAGCCGCCCGTGCCCCAGCCGCAATTGACGAAGAGATTCGGCACCGGTGTCACGCTCTGGATGGCCGACCGATCGGGTGTGTTATCGGTAATGCCGCCCCATTGGCGCATCATCTTCACACGGCGGAAGATCGGGAACAGCTCGCAGATGGCGTCCAGCGTATGGGTGATGATCTGGAGACCACCGGTCTGCGAATAGGAATTATACTGGTCGGTGCCGGCACCGATGACCAGCTCGCCCTTGTCGGATTGCGAAATATAGGCATGCACCGTGTTGGACATGACGACACAGGGGAAGATCGGCTTTAACGGTTCCGACACCAGCGCCTGCAGCGGGTTTGAGTGCAGCGGAACACGCACGTCAGCCATCTTCATGATCACGGACGAATGGCCGGCGGCGGAAACGCCGATTTTCTTGGCGCCGATGAAACCGCGATTGGTCTCGACGCCCGTTACAGCCCCGTCAGCTCCGCGGCGGATGCCTGTCACTTCGCAATTCTGGATGATGTGCACACCGCGATCGGAAGCGGCCCGCGCATAACCCCATGCCACCGCATCGTGGCGCGCGGTGCCGCCGCGACGCTGAAGGGCGGCGCCATTGATCGGGTAACGCGCATTGCCTGATATATCGAGCGGCGGACAATACGCCTTTGCCTGCTCCGGCGTCAGCCACTCATTGTCGATGCCATAGAGTCTGTTGGCATTGATATGGCGGCTGAAGGACTGCCGATCATGGATATTGTGCGACAGCATCATCACGCCGCGCGCCGAATACATGACGTTATAATTCAGATCCTGGCTCAAGCCTTCCCAAAGCTTCAGGGAGTGCTCGTAAATATCCATGCTCTCTTCATAGAGATAGTTGGAGCGGATAATGGTGGTGTTGCGGCCGGTATTGCCGCCGCCGAGCCAGCCTTTTTCGAGAACTGCGACATTGGTAATGCCGTGTTCCTTGGCAAGATAATAGGCAGCACCCAGACCGTGACCGCCGCCACCAATGATGATGACATCATAGTCCTTGCGCGGCTCGGGTGAGGCCCATTGCGCATCCCACCCTTTATGACCCCTGAGCGCCTCACGCGCCACGGCAAAAACGGAATATTTGCGCATTCTCGGTCTGCTCCTTAAGAACCGGCAAGAGACCGGCAACATCGTCCCGGTCCATATCATTACACATGGCAAATCAGGATGGGAGGCAATATCCATTTTGCGACGCCGCAATGATTTTGTTTCGACATCGCGACAGGAATCGTCTGCGGGAGGCGTTTTACAGGCGGATTATCCGTCTGCGGCTGGACTTGTTGCCAATGATCTGATATTCCACGCGACCAATCGCCCCGCCTTACGGCCGGATGAACGAATTTTATTTGCGTGCGAATACCTTTATTCGCCCAGCAAGACAGCAAAATTAAAGGAACAGGATACACGTGCAGGTACTAGTCCGCGACAATAACGTTGATCAGGCGCTCCGCGCCCTGAAGAAAAAGATGCAGCGCGAAGGCATTTTCCGTGAAATGAAGATGCGCGATTTCTTCGAAAAGCCCTCCGAGAAGCGCGTCCGCGAAAAGGCCGAAGCCGTTCGCCGCGTCCGTAAGCTTGCGCGCAAGCGTGCACAGCGCGAAGGTTTGGTCGCTGGCGCCCGCGCAGGTCGTTAACAGGCCGTCTTTTGGACGTTTTTGAATGCTTGTTGGGCGGGGGCGATCAGTTCGTCACCGCTCTTTGTGTTTGTGGTCGGAGAATGTTCATGAGACCGGCCTGCGAGGGAACCCACATCGAATGATCGCTGTCGACGCCTGTGTTGTGAAAATGTCCGATGCCTCCAAGCGCCGGATGCCCTTGATGCGCAACAGAGGGTTTCGCGCTTCTCTTGTGGTCTGCACCGTGCTTGCGGGTCTTTCCGGCTGTGCGACTTCCAACCAGACGGACGATGTGTTCCGGATCGACCGCGCCCAGGGCTCGCAGGAAAATATCGCATCTCTCACGTCGGTCATCAACGCCAATCCGCAGGATCCGGAGGGATACAATGTGCGTGGTTCGGCTTATGGCCGGGCTGGCGATTCGCGCCGCGCCATTGAAGATTTCAACAGGGCGCTGCAGCTGAACCCTCGCTTTTACCAGGCCTATGCCAACCGCGCACTGGTGTATCGCAACAGCGGCCAGCAACAGCAGGCCCTGCAGGATTACAATGCCGCCCTGCAGATCAACCCGAGCTATGATGTGGCGCTGATCGGCCGCGGTAATCTCTATCGTCAGTCGGGCCGTGTGAACGAAGCTTTCAATGACTTTTCCCGCGCCATCGAGCTGGAAACCACTGACGGCCGCGCCTGGCACAATCGGGGCCTGATCTACCAGCTGCGCAACCAGCATGCGCAGGCCATTGAAGATTTCTCCAAGGCCATCTCGCTGTCATCGACGTCGCCTGAGCCCTATAACGGCCGCGGACTTTCCTACGTCGCGCTCAACGACGACGAAAACGCGTTTGCGGACTTCAACCACGCGATCTCGCTTGATGGCAATGTTGCAGAATCCTGGGCAAACCAGGCGCTAGTCTACGAGCGACGTGGTGAAATGGCCAAGGCTGCCAAGTCCTACGCACATGCGGCAAGGCTTGATCCGAAGTACAAACCCGCACTTGATGGTGTTGCCCGCACACGCGGCGCTGCCGGCGCTTCCTGAGTTTTTAAGAGACCAGCAAAAAGCCGGCAGGTGTATTACCCGTCGGCTTTGTACATCATGGATTGAAAGCCTTTAGTGGCTGTCGCGGCGCGCCTCCGGCGCAGCATCGCTCGACCACAATTCTGCCTGAACGGCATTTTGAAACTCCATGACCTCCCGCCGCATAGCAGCATCGTCATAGCCAAGGGCAGTCAGGCGGGCGGCCAGGCTGCGGCACTCCGTACGCCAGAAGTCGTTTGCCTCCGCGCCATGCAGCCGATCGAGCATCGTCGCGCAGCGTTTGACGTCGGCAATACGGTTTTTTGCCGGGAAGGCGATTACTTCTGAACTCGTTGTCACGCGGTCACCCTGGTCTTCGAGGAATCAATACCGACTTTTTAAAGGCGAGATGGTTAACGAAGTCTGCAGAACGCGTAGGCCCCCTGCAATTGGCCGCTTAAGACGTATTTTAGCTGTCTCAGACGCAAGGACGGCCGGTGGAAACGGGCTTGATCGAAAAATTCCACGATTACCAAGGAATTTACCAATCAAGATTACCGAAATTTCATGCTGCAACCCCTAGAAGAAGTATATGTGTGTTGAAACAGCACCGGTCTCATCGTATATTTCCTTCAAAGAAGAAAAATGCAGCAGAGCAGTCAAGAGCGGAGAAATCGTTCTCGGGAGGAGAGCAACATGTATGCACCTCGTGTCTTTTTCAGCATGATTGGTGCCTTGCTTGCCTTTGCCATCGCGACATATTTCATCCACGGGTCGTTCTACACGGCTTTCATTCAGACACTCGTCTGCGCCGTCATCCTCCAGATTGGCTATTTTATCGGGATTCTCGTTCTCGTTGCCCGCGAAAAGCGCAGAATGCGTGAGACGTTTTTGCGCGACCGCAATGCCGATATCATTGCGGTTGATACGGCCAAGAGCGCGCCGCCGCATGGAGCCAAACTCTCCGATATGTGAGATTATGCGCCGCTTATTTTGTTGCGCCGCAAAAAATCGCTTGCATCCATACGCCTGACACTTTCTGCTGGCCATATCCTGACGGTGTTCAAGGCAGAAGGACAACACATGGTGAGCGGTTCACAGCCCATTTGCGTCATCATCGCTGCGAAAAATGCGTCTGACACGATCGACATCGCCATCCGCTCCGCGCTTGCGGAACCGGAGGTAGGAGAAGTCGTGGTGATCGACGATGGCTCCACGGATAAGACAAGCGATGTGGCTCACAGTGCGGACGACGCTACGGGCCGTCTTCGGGTCGTACGTTTCGACGTCAATCGTGGCCCTTCGGCCGCGCGCAATCACGCGATTTCAATTTCATCTGCACCGCTGATCAGCATTCTCGACGCGGATGACTTCTTTTTCCAAGGTCGCTTCGCCGCCATGCTGGCCGATGACGACTGGGATCTGGTGGCCGATAACATCGCCTTTATTCAACAATCCTTTCCAGGCGCATCTTCCATGCAACCGGCCGGTTCGAGCCGCAGGCCGGATTTCTTGTCGCTCGTTGAATTCGTCGAAGGCAATATCTCAAGACCCGGCGTGGAGCGCGGGGAGACCGGCTTTCTGAAACCCGTGATCCGCCGCGCCTTTCTCGACAAACATGCGCTGCGTTATGACGAGGCCCTTCGGCTTGGCGAGGATTACGAACTTTATGTCCGCGCGCTTGCGGCCGGTGCGCGATACAAGGTCATTCGCCATTGTGGTTACGGCGCAATCGTGCGGGGCAACTCGCTGAGCGGCAGACACCGCACCGAAGATCTTCGCCTTCTCTATGAAGCCGACAGGGCCATTCTCGCCAGCTGCCGCTTGTCTCCAGAGGAAACCGCGATCCTGCGCGAACATGAAAAACATATCCGCGCCAAATTCGAGCTTCGTCATTTTCTGGATGCAAAGAAAGAAAGCGGCATGGGCGGCGCGCTGAGCCACGCCCTTTCACGACTGCCAGCCCTGCCCGCCATTGCGCGCGGCATCTGGAGCGACAAAACCGCCCGCTTCCGCAAATCGCCGCCGGTTCGCGACGTGCGTTACCTGCTGCAAGGCACGCAGGTTTCCTAAAGAACGATTTAGGTACTGCCGCCGGCCCGACCGGCTCCGCTCAAACTCTCCGCCGAATTCAGCGCGGGCCCGATGGGGCTCAGGTCCCAATTGCCGCGTTTTACTGAAACTTGTCCAGCATCTTGTAATAAAAGCCCACCAGCGGCAGAAACCAGGGCTTCCCGAAGTGCCCGGGCACCGCTGGCCAGTCCAGACCCTTCAGCGGATTGTTGTCCGGACGTCCGAGAATGGCGTCGGCCATGATCATGCCGAGATGCGTCGAGAGTTGCGCGCCATGGCCGGAATAGCCCATGGCGTACCAGACGCCGTCATGGAAACCGGCGCGCGGGTAACGGTCCTTGGTCATGTCCACCAGTCCGCCCCAGCAATAATCGATTGGTACATGGGCGAGTTGCGGGAAGATGCGGTGCAGGCTTTCCTGCAGGATCGCGCCGCTCTTGGCATCGGAACGCTGATCGGATGTCGCGGAAAAACGGGCGCGGCCGCCGAAAATCAAACGATTGTCCGGCGCAAGACGGAAATAATTGCCGATATTCATGGTGTTGACATAGGTGCGGTTGCCGGGAACCGAGGCTTTGATTTCGGCATCCGTCAGCGGCCGCGTGGCGATGATGAAGCTGCCAACGGCGATGATGCGCCGGCGGAAATAACCGAAGCCGGAGGGCGTATAGGCGCCGGTGGCAACCAGAACATTGTCTGCCGTCAGCTTGCCGCGCGCGGTCTCCAGTTCATGCTTCCCGCCGTTCTGGACATGTTTCGTCACGGCTGCGCTTTCAAAAATCACCGCGCCACGACGGCTGGCGGCTTGCGCAAGGCCAGCGACATAACGGCCCATATGCATCATGGCGCTCTTTTTCGAAAGCATGGCACCATAAAATGGCGAACCGATTTCCGCCTTCAGTTGCGCCTCCGACAACAGCGCCGTATCAGGATCCACCTCGGCGTGAACGGCTTCGAAATTCCGGGCAAGGCCTTCGAAATGCTGGGGCTTCGATGCCATCTTGAGCTTGCCGGCCCGGCGGAAATTGCAGTCGATATTTTCCTCGGCGATGAGGCTTTCCAGCGTATCGATGGAGGCATCGAGCGCCTGATAGAGCGCGATGGCGCGCTCCTTGCCGAGTTCTGCCTTGGCAGAGAGGTAGGAATGGGCAAGGCCATTGTTCAGATGGCCACCGTTGCGACCGAAGCACCCCAGCCGACGCGCTGCCCTTCCAGAACGACGACGCGCGCACCGGCTTTTGCAAGCTGGCGCGCAGCACCGAGACCCGTGAAGCCGCCACCAATGACGGCCACATCATAATGGCCTTCGACAGCACCTTGCGCCGCTCCAGCAAACAGCGGCGCCGTGTCGTGCCAATAGGAGACGAGCTTCATGATCAATGTCCTCTCTTATAGTCCGACGACGCCCGCGAGACCGGAAATGTCTGAAATTTCCGTATAACCGTAATAGGGATTTGCAGGTTCATGGCCACGGTTGACCCAGACCTTGTTCTTGATGCCGAGATCATGCGCGGACATCAGATCGTAACGGAACGAGGACGAAACGTGCAGGATTTCCTCCGGACCGCAACCGAGCATGTCGAACATATATTCGAAAGCCTTGAAATGCGGCTTATAGGCCTGCGCCTGCTCGGCCGTATAGACCGCATGAAACGGTGCTCCGAGTTTGGCGACATTCGACATGATCTGCGAGTTCATGGCGTTGGACAGAATGACGAGTGGGATTTCCTTGGCGACCTTGGAAAGACCCGCCGGAACGTCCGCATGCGGCCCCCACGTCGGAACCCGCTCATACACCATTGCTGCATCTTCATCCTTGAAGGCTACACCATTGCGCTTGCAGGTGCGCGACAGGGCGTTGTGAACGACGTCTGCATAGGGTTTCCAGTCATGCATGACCTCGTCCAGTCGATAGGCGGAAAAATTCCTGATGAACTCTTCCATCTCCGCCTCTCCCAGACGATCACCGTAGAGATCGCGGGCAGCCTCTGCCATCTGGAAATGAATGAGCGTGCCGTGGCAATCGAAAGTGATGTATTTCGGGCGGAAGGTGGTCATCTCGTCGTCATCCTTGCTTGGGGATTGGTGGTGGCTGCAATAACCAGATCATAGAGGCCTTTGGCTGATCGGGCGCACCGCAATTGACGCTCATGGAAGCAGATTGTTGCGTATGCGGCCGCCGGTTTGGCAGAGAGTTGCGCGGGGGCGGGCCAGCTGCTTTCTCCACTTTCTACCTTCCCGGCCGGCGCGACGTGGACGCGGCATAAGATGCGGCGGCGGATAAAAGCAACAGCGAAACATATCGAACCTTCCCATTTGTCGGGACAATCTTCTTCCGGCACCAGTCTATCAATGAATGAGCAGAAAAACGGAGTTCCGACATGCAGGCGAGCCTGATCGATATCCAACCTTTTCAAGCGGACCATCTTGATGCGGCCGTTGAACTTTCCCGCCAGGCCGGATGGCCGCACCGGAAAGAGGACTGGGCGATGGTCCTTTCCATCAGCAAAGGTTTCGTTGCCGTTGACGACGGGCGCGTCGTCGGAACGGCGATGGCAACGCTGCTCGGAGAACGCTGCGCCACCGTCAACATGGTGATCGTGGATGAAAGCATGCGCGGCCGGGGCCTTGGACGCAAATTGATGGATGCGGCGCTCGACGCCGCCGACGATCGTGAATGCCGTCTGGTCGCCACTGCCGATGGGCTGCCGCTTTATGAAAAACTGGGATTCGTCGCCTGGGGTCAGGTGGTTCAGCATCAGGGAATTCCGAAGACCCCCACCAAACCGGAAAATGTAGCCTGGGCGCCAAACATCGACGCGGCCGAACTTGCGACACTTGATGCAGAGGCTTTCGGCGCAGATCGGACACCGCTTTTTGCGGCACTTGCGCAAAGGGCACGTTTCGCGACGGTGAGGAGCGAAGGCGTCATTCAGGGATTTGCGGCAATGCGTACCTTCGGTCGCGGCGAAGTCATCGGTCCGGTCGTGGCCGAAGACATTGAAATTGCAAAAGATTTGATTGCATTCGCGATGTCGGAACGCCCTGGCGCATTCCTGCGTGTGGATACAACCGTCAAGGCTGGGCTCGGTTCGTGGCTTGCCGAACAGGGCCTTGCCCATGTCGGCGGCGGCATCGCCATGCGCCGGTCAACGACCGAACTACCTGCTGAAAAGAGATTGAAAACATTCGCATTGACCAGCCAGGCGCTGGGCTGAACCGGGAGAGGACACATGCTAAGCAATTCACTGATCGAACTGGACCGCGCCCATCTGGTGCATCCGGTCTCGTCCTTCCGCGGCCATGAAAAGCTTGGCGTGCGGGTGCTCCAATCGGCGAAAGGCGCCACCGTCACCGACATGACAGGTCATCAGCTGATCGATGGCTTTGCAGGGCTATGGTGTGTCAATGCCGGTTACGGACACGACAGTATCGTTGAGGCGGCGGCAAGGCAGATGCGGGAATTGCCCTATGCGACGGCCTATTTCGATATCGGCAGCGAACCCGCAATTCGGCTGGCCTCTGAGCTTGCCGACCGCGCACCCGGTGATCTCAACCACATCTACTTCACGCTTGGCGGGTCCGACGCGGTGGACAGCACCATCAGGTTCATCCGTTATTACTGGCACGCGAAAAGGGAGCCGCAGCGCGACCAGTTCATTTCCATCGAACAGGGGTATCACGGCTCCACCACGGCCGGCTCAGGCTTGACGGCCCTGCCCGCGTTCCACGCCGGCTTCGGCGTGCCATACGACTGGCAGCACAAAATTCCGTCGCACTATGCCTACCGCAACCCTGTTGGCAGCGATCCGGCGGCCATCATCGCCTCTTCCCTGCAAATTCTGAAAGAAAAGATCGAGTCCATCGGCCCGGATCGTGTCGCCGCCTTTTATGCAGAACCCATTCAGGGCTCGGGCGGCGTTCTGGTGCCACCGCCGGGATGGATCAAGGCTATGCGCGAACTCTGCCGCTCCTATGGCATTCTTTTTGTCGCCGATGAAGTCATCACCGGCTTCGGTCGTACAGGACCGCTTTTTGCGTGTGCCGACGAGGACATCGTGCCTGATTTCATCACGACCGCCAAAGGCCTCACGTCAGGCTATGTGCCTATGGGCGCCGTCTTCATGGCCGACCACGTTTACGATACAATAGCCGACTTTGCTGGCGAGGCTGCCATCGGGCACGGATATACTTATTCCGCCCACCCCGTCAGCGCGGCTGTCGGTCTGGAAGTGCTGAAACTTTACGAAGGCGGACTGCTGGAGAATGGCCGTCGCGCCGGTGCGCGATTGATGGCCGGACTTGAGGGCTTGAGAAGCCACCCGCTGGTGGGCGACGTGCGCGGCCGCGGCATGCTTGCCGCCATCGAACTCGTGACCGACAAGGACAGGAAGACTCCTTTGCCGGCCGCGGCTGCCCCCGCGCGAAAAGTTTTCGACCGCGCGTGGGAAAACGGCCTCATCGTGCGGGCCTTCGCGAATGGCATCCTCGGCTATGCGCCGCCGCTTTGCTGCACCGATAGCGATATTGACGCCATCATTGAGCGGACGCGCAAGACACTGGACCAGACGCTTGGAGACCCGGCCGTACGCGCAGCCATGGCCTGAGGCGAAAATAAACTGCGTTGCGGCGCCCTCTGGAAATGTCGCAACGCCCCACTTATTCGCAATATTCTGCCGAACAGCTGATCCAATTCGGCGTATCCCGCGCGCCGAAGGTGCCAAACTAGCACTGTAGACCGCAACAAACGCCATAAAAAAGGGCGTAACGACAAAATGGGAACGGGACAAGGATCTCGTCCGGGAACAGAATAATCTGCCGCAGCCGTCCCAAGAGGCCGAGGCAGCAAAGTGGAGACCCACATTGCCCAAGAAACTGAGCGACTTCAAATATATGAGCTTCGACGTGGTGGGCACCCTCATCGATTTCGAAGGTGGCCTGAAATCGACCCTGGCAGCGATCGGTACGGAAAACGGCGTGGAGGTCGGTGGCGAAAAAGCGCTCGCGCTCTACCGCGCTGCCCGGTATTCCGATGCGACCGATCTGTTTCCGGACGATCTCGTCCGTGTCTACCTGATCATTGCCCCCGAACTTGGCCTGCCGGCAGAGCGGGCGTTCGGCGAGCGCCTGCGTGATGCGGCAAAAGACTGGAAAGGCTTTGAAGACAGCCGCGCCGCAATGGCAGAACTGGCAAAGACACATCGCCTCATCGCCATGACCAATGCCCAGCGCTGGGCCTTCGACTATTTTTCGAAGGAGCTTGGCAATCCTTTCATGCCGCCTTCACGGCGGATGACACGGGCAACGGAAAAACCCGATCCGGCCTTCTTCGAAAAGGTATTTGCTTTCGTCGAAAGCGAGGGCGCATCGAAGGACGACATTCTGCACGTCGCGCAAAGCCAGTACCACGATATCGGCATTTCCCGGAAACTGGGCATGACGAATTGTTGGATCGAGCGTCGCCACGCCCAGAAGGGCTATGGCGGCACGATAGAGCCGGAGAATTTTACGGAGCCGGACTATCACTTCACGTCGATGGCTGGCCTTGCCGAAGCGACGAGACAAGCAGCCGGTTAAGCCATACTCCAGAAGACGCAGCGCGAACCGCCCTGCGGGTGTCGAGTATTTTTCAATCGGATTTCAACAAATACAAAAGGGGAATACCATGAGTGACAGGATTACAAACTGGACCCGCTCTGACGATGCCGCCGTTGAACAGGCGATCCGCCGCGGCGCGACGCGGCGTGAGCTGCTTCACATGATGCTGGCGGGTGGCGTGGCCCTTTCGGCCGGTTCGGCCATCCTCGGCCGCGCCTCGAAGGCCGTGGCGGCAACACCGGTTTCCGGTGGCTCGTTAAAGGCGGCCGGATGGTCCTCCTCCACCGCCGATACGCTCGACCCCGCAAAGGCCTCGCTTTCGACGGATTATGTCCGTTGCTGCGCCCTTTATAGCCGGCTTACCTTTCTCGACGTTTCCGGCACACCGCAGATGGAGCTGGCCGAATCCATCGAAACGAAAGATGCCAAAACGTGGACGGTCAAATTGCGTTCCGGCGTCACCTTCCATGACGGCAAGTCTTTGACGGCCGATGACGTGGTCTATTCGCTTAAGCGTCACCTCGATCCCGCTGTCGGCTCCAAGGTCGCCAAGATCGCGGCTCAAATGACCGGTTTCAAGGCGGTCGACAAAAACACCGTCGAAATTACGCTGGCAAACCCGAACGCCGACCTGCCATCCATCCTTGCGCTGCATCACTTCATGATCGTTGCCGATGGCGCTACGGACTTCTCCAAAGGCAATGGCACCGGTGCGTTCAAGCTCGAGAAATTCGAGCCCGGCGTTCGCTCCGTCATGGCAAAGAATGCGAATTACTGGAAGTCCGGCGGTCCGCATCTCGACAGTTTTGAGTTCATGGCGATTTCCGACGACAATGCACGCGTCAACGCCCTTCTTTCCGGCGACATCCAGCTTGCTGCCGCCATCAATCCACGTGCGCTTCGCCTGCTCGACAAACAGGACGGCGTCGTCATGTCCAAGACGACGTCCGGAAATTATACCAACCTCAACATTCGGCTTGATCAGGCACCCGGCAACAAAACCGACTTCGTTGCGGGCATGAAATCGCTGATCAATCGCGAGCAGATCGTCAAGGCGGCGCTGCGCGGCCTCGGTGAAGTTGGCAACGACCAGCCCGTTCCGCCCATGAGCCCCTATCACAACCCGGACCTCAAACCGAAGGCCTTCGATCTGGACAAGGCAAAGTTTCATTTCGAAAAAGCCGGCGTCATCGGTCAGTCCATTCCGGTCATCGCATCGGATGCGGCAGGATCATCCATCGACATGGCAATGATCATGCAGGCTTCGGCCGCACAAATCGGCGTCAAGCTCGACGTACAACGGGTGCCATCGGATGGCTACTGGAGCAATTACTGGCTGAAGGCACCGATACACTTCGGCAACATCAACCCGCGCCCGACACCGGACATCCTCTTCTCCCTGCTCTACGCCTCCGATGCACCCTGGAACGAAAGCCAGTACAAGTCGGAAAAGTTCGACAAGATGATGCTGGAGGCCCGTGGCCTGCTCGACATGGAAAAGCGCAAGCAAATCTATTTCGAGATGCAGGCGATGATTGCCGACGAAGCCGGCACCATCATTCCGGCCTATATTTCGAATGTCGACGCGATCTCCTCCAAGCTGAAGGGTTTGGAAGCAAATCCGCTTGGCGGCATGATGGGGTACGCGTTTGCGGAATACGTCTGGCTCGAAGCCTGATAGCCCATGGAGCCGGGCATTCAAGTGCCCGGCGACCTTTCCGCCGATGCGGGAAGCCTCCACAATAAGGGCCGGTCGCAGGAGCATCTTGAATGAACAGCCGAATATTATCTCTTATCGCCAGGCGGCTGGTCGTCATGCTGACGACGCTGCTGATTGTGTCGTTTATCGTCTTTTCCGCCACCAGCCTGCTGCCCGGCGATACCGCGACGATCCTCCTCGGCCAGGCTGCCACGCCGGAGGCGGTGGCGGGTCTGCGGACCGCGATGCATCTTGATGATCCGGCCCTTCTGCGTTTCGTGCGCTGGCTTGTCGGCCTGCTGCACGGCGAACTCGGCACGTCCTACGCCAACAACATGGCGATCGCCGATCTCATCGGCCCCCGTTTCGTCAATTCCATGAAACTTGCCGGCATCACCACCATCATTGCCGTGCCGCTGGCGCTCACGCTCGGCATCAGCTCCGCCATGCTGCGCGGAACGCTTTATGATCGGGCCGTCACGATCCTGACCATCGGTGTCATCTCGGTGCCGGAATTCATGATCGCGACGCTCGCCGTTCTGCTTTTCGCCGTTTACCTGAAATGGCTACCGGCCCTGTCGCTTGTTAGCGAGGTTCATACGCTATTCGATGTGCTGCGCGTTTATGCCATGCCGGTCATCACGCTTACCTTCGTTGTTTCGGCGCAGATGATCCGCATGAGCCGTGCCGCGGTGATCGAGACCCTGGATACTCCTTATGTGGAAATGGCGCTTCTGAAGGGCGCCCCACGCATGCGCATCGTGCTGCGTCATGCGCTGCCCAACGCGCTCGGCCCCATCGTCAATGCGGTCGCGCTGTCGCTCTCCTACCTCGTGGGCGGCGTTATCATCGTCGAGACGATCTTCAACTATCCCGGCATCGCCAAACTGATGGTCGATGGTGTGGCAACCCGTGACCTGCCGCTGATCCAGACCTGCGCGATGATCTTCTGCGTCGGTT
>JANFOE010002430.1:7500-170793 GCA_025667525.1 Glebionis coronaria | reverse complement strand
GTAGAAGTTGTATTGTGATGCTCTAGGGTCTTTTGGTGATGTTCATATGCATAAGTTGTTTTTTAGTGTTTGTTGTTTGTCAAAAAATGAATAAAAGTGAATGAGTATGCATGTGATTTGGTAGAATTTTATTTATGAAGTTGTAGGATGTATGTTGATGTTCACATGCATGAGTTAGGCTATAATTGTGTTTGACATGTTTATGAAATTGAGTAAAAGTGTTAGCCTCAAAATATTGAGTCAAACAAGAATGCTCGGTCATAGGTTATTATTGTAATATTAGTTAGAACGTTGTAATAGGTAGTTAATTAGTCGTGGTTTACGGGCTTGGATTTAAACTAATTAAAGTCCAAAAGACAAGCCCGGCCCAATATATAGTCCATTAAAGCCCGCATGTGGGTGGACTATATATACTACCCTCCTAGCATGTTAGGAGGGTTGGTTGTTCATTTTCTCACTTCTAATCTAATATTCCAAAAGTTAATCCTCTCCTCCTCTCTACTTTCTCTCACTAATTTCTCTCTCTAGGAATTCATCTCTTCTTCATCTATTTTCTTTCTTTCTTCATTGCTTAATCATCACAAATATATGGGACAACAATTGGTATCAATCGTCATGGGGTAGTTTTGTGATTCGTTGTTGATTTTACTTGGTTCGTGTGATTTTCTCTTATAATCATCTAGAATTCAAGATATTTTTGTGTTTTCTATGCTCTAAATCTTGATATCAATCTTCTACATAGTTGTGGTAGGGATTTGGTCGCATTTGGTTAGTTCAAATCACGGATTTCTTTTCGAAAATATCATTTTTTACCTTAAAATCTCGTAACAGTGCTATTATTCCGATCAGTGCAATCGGAAAAGGGATTAGTGATTCCGATCACTCGCATCGGAAAAGGGTTTTATCATTCCGACCAGCTTTCCGATCATCATTCCGACTGGACTAAATATATTCCGATTGCATTCCGATTTGGTATTCCGACAAGGCCTTTTCGACATCATTCCGACAAGGTATTCCGATTGTATTCCGACAAGGCATTTCCGACATCATTCCGACAAGGTATTCTGATTGCATTCCGATTAGGACATTCCGACAAGTGTATTCCGATTAGGACATTCCGATTTGGGTATTCCGATTAGGTCATTCCGATTTGGGTATTCTGATTAGGTCATTCCGACAAGGTTATTCCGATTAGAGCTCTTTCCGATGACATGTTTAGCTAAATTTTGTTTGAGTATTTTTTAGACTTAGCCACCATCTAGACTAGTTAAAATTTTTTCGTCAAGTAAATTCAAATTTTTTCCATACTAGTTTTAGGACATTTCTAGCTCGATTTCAAATTTTGGCGATTACAAAATTTTTTGGTCTACCGTTTTGTCAGACTGGAGAATTTATTGTCGGACTGGAGAAAAATTGCAATTTTCAGAATTTAAACCACAACAACAATCACAACAAATCTACTTAAGATCCATATTCACTTCATCATTTCAGAGAATATTGAGATGGATTCTACTGCCGAATATCGTGTGACGAACAACAACATAATGGTGGCGGGTAACAAAGAGAGACCACCAATGCTTGTATCTGGTCGGTATGCTCAATGGCAATCACGTTTCATACGATACCTTGACACAAGACCTAATGGTGATGCCTTGAGGAAATGTATTACTCATGGTCCATATATATTCAAGAAGATCTCAATTCCTCCAAGAGCAGCCACAAATACTACTGATCCAATACCTGCAAGTGAACGTGATGAAACAAGAGCTGATCTCACACCTTAAAATTGTGCTTGGCATGATGCGGAGAAGGAAGCCATCTATATGGTTTTAAGTGGGATTGGAGATGATATTTACTCTACGGTTGATGCATGCCCGACAGCACATGAAATGTGGACTGCTATTGAACGCTTGCAACAAGGAGAATCACTCAACAAACAAGATGTCAAAACAAACTTGTTTTCGAATTTTGGCAAGTTTACTTCAAGGGATGGAGAATCAATTGATTCATACTACTCCAGGTTTTATAAAATGATGAATGACATGACAAGAAATAACCTGCAAGTCTCCACCATGCAAGTCAATGTTCAATTTCTTCAACAACTTCAACCCGAGTGGACACGATTCGTCACTTTAGTGAAACAACAAGAAAAGTTAGACGCGGTCTCATATCATCGACTATTTGATATCTTGAAGCAATTTCAGAATGAAGCAAATGAGATTCATGTTGAACGTGTTGCCAAGACGGCTAATCCACTTGCTTTAGTGACTACAACTCAACATGTTCAAGGTCATAACTCTCGTGCTCCTAAGTCATATTCCACTACATCATCTTCACCACGATCTTCCACATCATCTAAGTCTTCATCATCCACAAGATCTCGAGGTAAAGTGCCAAGAGCACCATCACCACCATCTGAGTCATCATCTGAAGAAGATAGTGATGAAGACCAAGCTGAAAAGAATCGAGAGATGAAACAACAAATTGCTTTCATAATGAAGACTTACAAGAAAATCTACAAACCCACCAACAACAATCTTCGCACATCATCTAACACCAAGAACCGATATGTTGAGAGTCCTCCAAGGTATGACACACGTCGACGTGGTGAAAGTCCTTCTAGGTATGATCGACATAATCCAGCGCATGTTGAGGGTTCTGAAAGATATGATCGACAAACTGCAAAGTATGATACTCAGAGGATTGCTGCTGCTACTGGGAATAGGGAAACGGTTGGAAGTCAAGTGGTTCAGCAGAGCGGGATTCAATGTTTTAATTGCCAAGGATATGGGCATATGGCAAAGGAATGCAGGAAGCCGAAAAGGGTTAGAGACTCCGGCTATCACAAGGAAAAGATGCTGTTATGCAAGAAAATGGAAGCAGGGGTTAAATTGTCAGCTGAGGAAGGAGCAATGCTTGATGATACTGATGATGAAGATTCTGATCAAGAGCTCAATGCACATTACTCGTACATGGCAAAGGTTGAAGAAGTTCTCAAAGTCACTGAAGATGACAATGGCCCTATCTTTGACACTGAGCCACTCGATAAAGTACACACTACTGATGAATATAATATGTTTGGTGATATTCCTGAGCAAAGTGATCTACCCAATGCCATTAATGACACATGTATGATGGAAACGGTTGATAGCAATACCACACCCAATTCATCAGACATGTGCAATAATGAGTCTGAGGATGATCAACATGCAAATGAATATGATGAAGAGGAACGTATTGCGCTTGCTAATTTAATTGCTACTTTACAAAAAGATGTCACTGAAAATAAAAAAAAGTCAAAAGCAATTAAAGAAGGCAAATGATACGCTCACTCAAAGCTTTGAAGAATGCAAAGCTACTCTTATCAAATCTACTGAGATGACTGAAAGCTATAGAGATGAGCTCCTTCATAAAACCAAAGAGCTTGAGGGGTACACGGGAAGTGCGTTAAAAAGTCAAAAGGAAGATTTTGAAAACAAATATAATACAACTCTTGAGTTATTAGCAAAAGAGAAGCGTCAATATAATGTTTTCTTAATGGATGAACACCAAAAAACGTACCTTGCCAACACCAAAGTTAATGAACTTGAACAAAAGCTCTCTATGACCACTACTGATTCTGCTAAAATTCTTGAGTATAAGAAACAAGAAGTAGATGCGTTAAAACAAGACTTCAAAAGTAGATATGATAAAGAAACTGTAAAGGTAACAAAATTAGAAGCACAAGTCGAATTTTTGAAGAACGTTGTTTATAAAACGCATGATTCTATTCAATCTGTAAGAATGCTGACACCTCCTTCGATGTTTAAGGGTCAAGCTAGCTTTGCAAGTCCTGAGTACCTTGCCAAAGCTCAAGCTGCGAACCCGTGTCTTTATCTTGATGAGACTTAAAGGACAGATGTTAATTGCATGCCTGTTAGTGCCGATAGTGAAGAGACTGCCCTTTGGGATGCTGATAGTCAACCATTTGTTAATAAGGAGTTTGTGAAACCATATAATTATGCTTATGAGAATAGTCTTTATGGCCTTTTCAACAAACAAACTCAGAAAACTCGTGAGGAAGTGTTCCTAGAATGCACACAAAAGAGAATTCAATGGAAGAAAGCATTTGCCCCTAAGAAATCTAATGTTTACAAATACATAAACTACCTCCCTCTAGATGAATCTAAAAGCAAGAGTAGGAAAACATTAGGTATTCTTAAATACCACATAGATAATGTTAAATCTATTGTTGAAAGAGACTGGGCAAAACGTGAAAATGCTGAGTGGACACGTCCGATTCCTCAAGATATTACCTTGCTTGTGAAAGAACTCTTAATTCCTAACACGGCGTTGATTAAAGAAACTGTTCTTCAACTTGAAGAGTTCATTCGAACTGAAATGTATGATGATTTAAAATATGTTGAATCTCTTGAGAAACACATTGAAGATCTTCAAATGGAGAAGACTAATTTTTCAGATGAATATGATTTACTATTGCAAGAATGTGTTTCTAACGATGTTATGTGTGCTTATTTTACATCTTGTGCTGATATTGATGAATATTCTGAAGTTGCATGCCAATATCTTGATAAAAGAAAAGAATGTGAACGTCTTGAAATTGAGCTTTCGAAACGTAAAGAAAATGTTGACAAAAAGGCTTTTGAGTTACTTCAACACAAAAATAATTTCCTTCAAAAACATTGTCATTCACTTGAACTTGCTTTGCAAAAAGACGTTGGTAGTTTTCCACACGATAATAAATTGCAAGAAAAACTTTCCCAAACATTTCGAGAAATGAATGAACAGAATTTGGAAATTAAAGGGTTGAAAGCTCAATTACAAGACAGGGACAGAGCGATAGCAGAGTTGCAGAAACTCGTTGCTAAAATGGGTGGGAAAATCGTGGAACCTAGCATTAAGAAACCTGTTGTTAGACAACCCAATGCCTCTAAAGTAAATAATCCTCTATCTTGGGAAAACCATCTGCTTTATCAAATTCCTCGTTTGCAAAACCTGTGTTTGCCCCCAAGATGGATGGAAAGGAAAGGTTACCACAAGCTCAACCCATAAGGAATCCTATAGCACCAAGCGTTAAGCACAAAAATGTGATTAAACCAGGGATGTATAGAATGACCAATAAGCCCACAAACAAAGTTATTCAATCGCCTCAGACTTCTAGAACCACTAATATTCGTGTGTCTTCTACTACAGGAATAGTTTCCACTACTAGTGTTAGTCGGCCTCAGCTTAAGAGCACTCAAGTGAATGATAAGGTCTGGAAACACAAGAATCAAGGGAAGATGAAGGAAGTAGAAGCACACCCTAGAAATTTGAATGTTTTTAAGAATAAAAAGTCTGTAATCGCATGTAATGACGATATGAATGATGTGAATGATTTGAATGCTATGAATGTGAAATTTGTTTGTGTCAAATGTGGCAAGTGTGCTAATGCTAATCATTCTATGTGTGCTATGAATAATGTCAAAGGCGTAGAAACTAGAACTAAGAAGCAAACTGTGATGCCTATTAGTGCTAGTAAACCCAAACGCAAAGTGAACCATTCTGGTGCTACCCCCACTAAGAAAAGTATTGCATCATACTCCACCACTAAGAATACTAGAAGCAAAATTAAGGAATTATATGAGTCTGCTAGCAAGTCTTGGAAATGGTGGTTTGCTAATCAATGTCCTCCCGGATATAAATAGATGCCGAAAGCTAGGACAGAAAATGTGAAAACGAGTGTTAGTTTGCCTTTAAATGTTGATAAGGACACTAATGATTCTATTATCACAACTACTGTGGTATCCAATTTAGAAAATGCTCCATCGTGTTCTAACTCTTCTACAGGTGATACAAATCATTCTCTTCATACTGGACTCCGGATGCACGAAGTACATGACAGGGAATCTCAAGCTTCTAATTAACTTCGTGGAGAAAATCCTGGGTACGGTCCGTTTCGGAAATGATCAATTTGCACCGATCCTAGGATATGGAGATTTGGTTCAGGGGAATATCAGAATTAAAAGGGTATACTACGTCGAAGGGCTCAATCACAATCTTTTCTCGGTTGGTCAATTCTGTGATGCGGATTTGGAAGTTGCTTTCAGAAAGAAGACATGTTTTGTTCGTGATTATGATGGGAATGACTTACTTACTGGTACACGGGGTACTGACCTTTATACTATTTCACTTCACGACACATCTTCATCAACTCCAATTTGCTTCATGGCTAAAGCTTCCTCGACTCAGGCATGGTTATGGCATCAACGTCTTTCTCATCTCAACTTTGATACCATTAACTTTCTTTCCAAGAAAGATATTGTGAGAGGCCTTCCAAGCTTGAAATTCATCAAAGATCATCTTTGTTCTTCTTGTGAACTTTGTAAAGCTAAACGAAGTAGCTTCAAAACAAAGACTACACCAAGCTCAAAAGGACGGTTAGATCTTCTTCACATGGATCTGTGTGGTCCCATGCGTGTTCAGAGTATCAATGGAAAGAAATATATTTTGGTTATTGTCGATGATTACTCAAGGTACACATGGACTCACTTCTTGAGATCCAAGGATGAAACACCCGAAGTTCTCATCAGTTTCCTTAAACTGATACAACGTGGTCTTCAAGCTCAAGTTAAAGTGGTTCGTACTGACAGAGGTACAAAATTTTTGAATTTAACTCTAAGAAAGTATTTTGAAGCCGAAGGGATTGAACATGAGACATCTATTGCTCTAACACCCGAACAAAACGGAGTTGTTGAAAGACGAAACCGTACTTTGGTTGAAGCTTCTCGAACATTATTATCCGCTTCAAAACTTCCACTATATTTTTGGGCCTGAAGCCGTGTCAACCGCATGCTACACACAAAACCGATCCTTAATTATCCCAAGACACGAAAAGACACCATATCACATAATTCATGATCAAAAATGTGACAACCGTGGTTTTGAGGTTCGTCACTTAATTTAATTTTGTGGTAGTTACGTGTCTTTACGTGTTTATGTGCTTATTGGTGTGTATAGATTTTGGTTTGGATATCGTTTCCGGTACGGGGTACCTTGTGAGTGAAACGATGTGTGATGATTCCATGTTCATGAGCTCACATGGTAGTGACTATGAAGTGAAATGGTGTTATTTAGTGGTTTTACGTATACGTATATGTATTATAGAAAATCGTATTTTTACGATTTACGGTTTAGCATTTTGAGGTCTCGGAAGAGGTATTTAGTCACGGGAATATTTTTTGGGATGGTTTTAAGTCATTTAGGACTTAGTTATAAAGTTTATTTCAAAATATGAGATTTTTTTTAAAAGTGTATATTTTACGTCTTTTACGGTAAAACGCGTAAATTTGACTAGTTTTACGGTTTTGAGGTTTTGGAGGCTTTAGGAGCTAAAATAAATTAAGTAAAATTAAGGTAATATTA
This sequence comes from Glebionis coronaria, assembly GCA_025667525.1. Lineage (NCBI taxonomy): Eukaryota > Viridiplantae > Streptophyta > Magnoliopsida > Asterales > Asteraceae > Glebionis > Glebionis coronaria. Next base: position 163,389 of record JANFOE010002430.1, on the reverse strand, counting down.
TTAATACAAATATTAATAATAAAAAGGAAAAAAAACGAAATTAAATGGGTATAGGTCAGTTATGTGAAAAAAAGAAAAGAAAAGGGAAAAAAGGGAAAAAGGGAACCGGGCTTTTGTATTTGGGCTAGGACTGGTTAGGATTATTTATATAAGGTTTTTATTAACTAAAAACACATCATAATCCCCTGGAGATCAAGCTTAGGTCGAATTTAATGGAGAATATTAGGGTTCTTCATAAAATTTTGGGGTTTTCATAAATCAAAGGTAAATATTCAAAACCCTTTTTAATTTAATTGTTTTTATGTTTTGTTTAATCATCTTATGATGGAATTAGGTTAGGGTTTAATTTAAAAACAGTAAATTAATGTTATATTAATCATAACATGATGATTACATAAATTAAGGCTTGTAATTTGAGGGATTAGGGTTAATTAATGAGGTCGATTTTGTTAAACTCGTTTTTAAAAAACTGGGCAGAATTTTGGGTTATTGTTTTGATCATATAGGGAGTTCTATAAACTCTTATTTTACGATCCAAGTACCCCTGGAAAGGTATTTGAAGTGGCTTTCCAATGCAAGAAACTAGAACTAAATTGGAGGTCGGGAAGTGGGTCAAAAACAGGTTACAACAGTCGGAGGTCAAAACAGTTTTGAATTCAGCCTGTTTTCTTTTTAAGTTTTGGGTTGTTTGGGGTACTTAGGGTTGCATTGGGATCTTCTCACGAACATGAGAGATGTTTTATATATTATAGTAAGTATCTGCACTTGGGCTAAGGTTGTGGTTTAGGGTAAGACCCCCTAATCCTAACAAACTTTTTGTAAGTTTAAAATCAGTAAATCTGGAGTGACAAAAGTATATATATATATATATATATATATATATATATATATATATATATATATATATATATATATATATATATATATATATATATATATATATATATATATATATATATATATATATATATATATATCGGGCATTAACAGTAGATTTAAGGCTAGGGAAAGTGGGAGATGTTAGCTAAAATATGTAAGGGAATAAATATTCCATTTACAGAGATCATGCGTGTGTTTAGGTGGGTGTTTGGCTTATAGTTTGGAGACCTAAAACTGGGACTGTTTTTGATAAAATGTTAACGGGATGTGTTATGAAATAAAACGAGTTAAGGGATTTATAGAGGGGTGTAATGAGATTCTTATAGAATATATATGAGGTATATATATGGGAGAAGGTTAGATGTCCATCATAGGTTGATGAGCCATTTTAGTGTTTGGTTCATGTTTTGATTATGTGTTTTTGGTTGTTAGCTTTTTGCTAGTGCGCGGATGTTTGAGGAAGCTCAATCAGGTGAGTTTCATAGTCCCATGTTTAATATTAATTTTGACTTCCAGATGGGATGGAAGAGACACTGTGTTGAGTTATTTTCTAAATTGATGTTGTGAATGTTTTTTTAAGGTTTGTGATGGACTTGTGTGTACATTATGTGATTAACTGCTATGTGATTTTTGATTGTGTATGATTTGGATCGGGGGACACGTGCCGTCTCAGTTATTGTGGTTTGACAAGGTAGTGGCCTTGTGGTTTGACAAGGTAGTGGCCTTGTGGTTTGACAAGGTAGTGGCCTTGTGGTTTGCCAAGGTAGTGGCCTTGGGATAGGTACATAGTGTGATCATCTATGGTATCATGATGTTGTTTGGCAAGGTAGGAGCCTTGGATTGGTTTGGTATGATTAATCTTGATTGATAGTTGTTAATGCATATTTGTAACACATTGTCCATATGTTCTTTTGTTGATGATTGTTATTCACGGCTTGTAACTGATTTTAGCATTGGAGTCTAAACCTATGACTCTCACCAACTTTATGTTGACGTGTTTTAGTGTCTCTTTCAGGTGATAATGTGGTTAAGCTTGAGGATAGAAGTGGCTAGACTTGGATGCCTTAGGATTTCATATAGAAGGAGATCCCCGTTCCTTCTTAGCTTTGTTTGTTCATTTATCTAGTGATACTGTTGGCACCTATATGTTTGTTTGTTTGTGTTATTTGTTTGTCTTGGGTAAGAGGTAGGACTGTTACCTATTTACCTAGACTCCTGCATTGTTGAGATATTGTCATGACACTTGTGTCACCATTTTATGACATTTATTATATCATTTAGTTATCTCTATAGACACGCTATTGTTGTGATGATATCCATACGTCGCGCCCCATATTCCGCCATGGTGGGGTGTGACAGAATGGTTTCAGAGACAATGGTTATAGAGAATTAGGTTGCCTAGTCGTGTAGCCTATTCTATAGCTTAAGGGTCCCTGCATATAGGCGTCATAGGAGTATGTGTGCCTTTTACATAAATTGATGTGTTTGGATGTTATTTATTGCGATGTTTTGACTAGTATGAATTGAACCGTAGTATGTTCATACTTAGTCACATGTTATTTTCTTTTCGGGTTTGTGACTAGTGCGGGTTGAACCATAATCGTCTACGCTAGTCACTGTAGTATTTTGCTTAAATTGTACATTATAGTACATAATTTAGTACAAGGTAGATTCTATCTTTTATCGAGTTATTTTACATACCTGAGGTATGTTATTTTCTTTTGATGTTTAAGTCATGTTCCCTAAGAATCGTGTGGTGGTTCGAGTTACTAGGAGTAGGTGGATAGGAAGGATTTTAAGCTGTTTCCACTCTTATGGGCGACATGACTTATATCTGATTATGTTTTCGTTTTGGATTTAGTCTATGTTGTTTAGCTAGACTATGGATTTCGGTATTCCAAGAGTTTTACTATGTTATTTTAATAGATGGGGTTTTGGACCTATTTGGTTATGTGGTTATGTGCTTATGTGAGTAGATGGATTTATGTGTTATATGTTGTATTGATTCTTATAAGTGTCATCATAGGAGGGAGTGCATTGGAGAAAGGGTAATTGTATAAGTATGGTGGACAACATAGTTATACAAGTACCACAACTTCAATGGGTTCTCAAGTATGATTGCATGAAAGAGGGTTAGTACATGCTTGTATATGATGAGATGTGGATTTTGGGTATATTTATAATATATGGGTATATGTAACGGCTGCCTACGATATGGCTATTTTTTTAGTGTGTTATATATTTTGAGTTATAGTCGTGTTATGTGATTATGAGGTCACACGATATGGGTTGGTTTTGGTAATGGGTTTTGTGCCTTGTTGTGGCATGGTGAGATGGTGAGATGGGGATTACTCGTATGGAAAAACGAGTGTATGACGCGATTGGTTGATCTGATATGTATAGTAACGAGTATGTTTTGGGTGATTTAATAGGTATATATATGTGGATGTATATATACTACTATGTGTTAAGTTATGGTATATGGTCGTTCACTAGTTATTATAACTTGAACGTACCTTGTGTTTGCTCGTGTTTTATGTTGCTGGAGTTTAATGGAGTTCCAACGACGTTTTGAATCTTTTGAAGAGTGTCTGGTAGCGTATTCTTTGAGTTTCGTATTTCACGTGTACGTTTTAAAATGGTGTTCTTGGTTTCAAGTCTATTGAAATAACTTGGGATTCCTTTTGAGATAATGAAATCTTTTTTGTTGGGTCTAACATTTCTTTTGGTTGGTATATGTGGAGAAAAAGGGGGACTTGGAAATCTATTATAGGGTTAGATAGTTGGTTGTATTCGGTAAAATAAGGGTAAGGTGTTGAAGTCATGTTGCAAACAAGATGTAAAATAAGATTTCATTTTAATCAACACTTATATATTTCAAATTCTAAAAGACTTTCTTTGAAATAAAGCGAAATAAAAATTTCTTTCTACCTACATAGTTTATATAATTGAGTTCGAACGATTTATATCATTTAGTTATCTCTATAGACACGCTATTGTTGTGATGATATCCATACGTCGCGCCCCATATTCCGCCATGGTGGGGTGTGACAGAATGGTATCAGAGAGCAACAAGGGATGCTATGTAGAAAAGGAGGAAACCACTAGATTTAGTGACAAAGTTATGTAGGGAGTTTCACCCATAGTAACGGGTGGTATGTTTTGGTAAAATGGAAGAGTTGATGTAGAGTTTTGCAGGTCCATTTATGATCTTTGGAAAGATCGGACCATTAGCTTATGAGTATAGAATTACCTGGGGAAAGTGAGTTGTATACATGATACATTTCATGTATTGAGATTGGTAAAGGTTGTTTGAGAATGCATTTTGCATGTACGGTTATTCGGGACTTGTATTAATAAGAGTCTTTGTTTTATCAAAGAGTCATCTGTGAGATTTATTGACTGTGAGGTCAAGAGTTTGGCAATGAGTTTAATTATTTTTGGTTTGTATATGTGGTATTTTGAAACTCGAACTAAAGTTCACGTGGAAATGAGGGGAGTTCGTTTAGAACAAGTATCCTCATGTGATTTGTTGTTTGTGTGTTTGATCCTAAGGAGTAAATCTCGGGACGAGATTTCTATTAGGAGGGAGTGATGTGACAACCGTGGTTTTGAGGTTCGTCACTTAATTTTATTTTGTGCTAGTTACGTGTCTTTACGTGTTTATGTGCTTATTGATGTGTATAGATTGTGGTTTGGATATCGTTTCCGGTACGGGGTACCTTGTGAGTGAAACGATGTGTGATGATTTCATGTTCATGAGCTCACATGGTAGTGACTAGGGAGTGAAATGGTGTTATTTAGTGGTTTTACGTATACGTATATGTATTATAGAAAATCGTATTTTTACGATTTACGGTTTAGCATTTTGAGGTCTCGGAAGAGGTATTTAGTCACGGGAATATTTTTCGGGATGGTTTTAAGTCATTTAGGACTTAGTTATAAAGTTTATTTCAAAATTTGAGATTTTTTTTTAAAGTGTATATTTTACGTCTTTTACGGTAAAACGCGTAAATTTGACTAGTTTTACGGTTTTGAGGTTTTGGAGGCTTTAGGAGCTGAAATAAATTAAGTAAAATTAAGGTAATATTATTAATACAAATATTAATAATAAAAAGGAAAAAAAAACGAAATTAAATGGGTATAGGTCAGTTATGTGAAAAAAAAGAAAAGAAAAGGGAAAAAAGGGAAAAAGGGAACCGGGCTTTTGTATTTGGGCTAGGACTGGTTAGGATTAATTCTATAAGGTTTTTATTAACTAAAAACACATCATAATCCCCTGGAGATCAAGCTTAGGTCGAATTTAATGGAGAATATTAGGGTTCTTCATAAAATTTTGGGGTTTTCATAAATCAAAGGTAAATATTCAAATCCCTTTTTAATTTAATTGTTTTTATGTTTTGTTTAATCATCTTATGATGGAATTAGGTTAGGGTTTAATTTAAAAACAGTAAATTAATGTTATATTAATCATAACATGATGATTACATAAATTAGGGCTTGTAATTAGAGGGATTAGGGTTAATTAATTAGGTTGATTTTGTTAAACTCATTTTTAAAAAACTGGGCAGAATTTTAGGTCATTGTTTTGATCATATAGGGAGTTCTATAAACTCTTATTTTACGATCCAAGTACCCCTGGAAAGGTATTTGAAGTGGCTTTCCAATGCAAGAAACTAGAACTAAATTGGAGGTCGGGAAGTGGGTCAAAAACAGGTTACAACAGTCGGAGGTCAAAACAATTTTGAATTCAGCCTGTTTTCTTTTTAAGTTTTGGGTTGTTTGGGGTACTTAGGGTTGCATTGGGATCTTCTCACGGACATGAGAGATGGTTTATATATTATAGTAAGTATCTGCACTTGGGCTAAGGTTGTGGTTTAGGGTAAGACCCCCTAATCCTAACAAACTTTTTGTAAGTTTAAAATCAGTAAATCTGGAGTGACAAAAGTATATATATATATATATCGGGGCCTTAACAGTAGCTTTATGGCTAGGGAAAGTGGTAGATGTTAGCTAACATATGTAAGGGCATAAATATTCCATTTACAGAGATCATGCGTATGTTTAGGTGGGTGTTTGGCTTATAGTTTGGAGACCTAAAACTGGGACTGTTTTTTATAAAATGTTAACGGGATGTGTTATGAAGTAAAACGAGTTAAGGGATTTATAGAGGGGTGTAATGAGATTCTTAGAGAATATATATGAGGTATATATATGGGAGAAGGTTAGATGTCCATCATAGGTTGATGAGCCATTTTAGTGTTTGGTTCATGTTTTAATTATGTGTTTTTGGTTGTTAGCTTTTTGCTAGTGCGCGGATGTTTGGGGAAGCTCAATCAGGTGAGTTTCATAGTCCCATGTTTAATATTGATTTTGACTTCCAGATGGGATGGAAGAGACACTGTGTTGAGTTATTTTCTAAATTGATGTTGTGAATGTTTTTTAAGGTTTGTGATGGACTTGTGTGTACATTATGTGATTAACTGCTATGTGATTTTTGATTGTGTATGATTTGGATCGGGGGACACGTGCCGTCTCAGTTATTGTGGTTTGACAAGGTAGTGGCCTTGTGGTTTGACAAGGTAGTGGCCTTGTGGTTTGACAAGGTAGTGGCCTTGTGGTTTGCCAAGGTAGTGGCCTTGGGATAGGTACATAGTGTGATCATCTATGGTACCATGATGTTGTTTGGCAAGGTAGGAGCCTTGGATTGGTTTGGTATGATTAATCTTGATTGATAGTTGTTAATGCATATTTGTAACACATTGTCTATATGTTCTTTTGTTGATGATTGTTATTCACAGCTTGTAACTGATTTTAGCATTGGAGTCTAAACCTATGACTCTCACCAACTTTATGTTGACGTGTTTTAGTGTCTCTTTCAGGTGAGAATGTGGTTAAGCTTGAGGATAGAAGTGGCTAGACTTGGATGCCTTAGGATTGCATATAGAAGGAGATCCCCATTCCTTCTTAGCTTTGTTTGTTCATTTATCTAGTGATACTGTTGGCACCTATATGTTTGTTTGTTTGTGTTATTTGTTTGTCTTGGGTAAGAGGTAGGACTGTTACCTATTTACCTAGACTCCTGCATTGTTGAGATATTGTCATGACACTTGTGTCACCATTTTATGACATTTATTATATCATTTAGTTATCTCTATAGACACGCAATTGTTGTGATGATATCCATACGTCACGCTCCATATTCCGCCATGGTGGGGTGTGACAAAAAACCTTCACTCAAACACCTTCTTGTTTTTGGATGTACTTGTTACATCATTCGAGATGGTGAAAATTTGGATAAGATGAAAGAAAAAGGTGATGCATGTATTCTTGTGGGATATGCAACTCAGTCTAAGGGATATAGAGTGTACAACAAGAGAACAAAATTGATAGTCGAGACTATTCACATCCGATTTGATGAATTACAAGAAATGGCACTTGAACAAAACAGTTTAAGTCCCGATCCACAACGACACACGACTTCCGTTCACAACCGCACGGAACTCGGAACTCAAGACCACAACAATGAACCGTCAAGTTCAACGCTGGTTCCAGAAAATGTTCCTAGGGCTGATATGACAGTCGACACGACAATTGAAGAGTTGGAAATGTTATATGGACCAATGTATGATGAATATTTCACGGGGGAGAAACAAGTTGTATCGAAGTCTTCCGTTGTCACTCATGATAAGAATGATGATACCGATCATCGTCAACAACCGGATACAACTTCATCTACTTCAACACGGGTTGCTACAGATTTACCTCCTCAGAATATCTCTACAACAATCGATCCTACAACATCCACAACTACTGTCATTGCTCCAGCGAACACAAATCAAGCAGACGATGCATTATCTGACGAAGACGAATTTATCAACCCATTCGGTACACCGGTACACGAAACTGGAGAGTCTTCTACTCGCCATGTTGATCCGTCAAATATGCACATGTTCTATCAACGACATCCTTCAACACATCATTGGACCCGAGATCATCCTTTGGCTCATGTCATTGGAAACCCTTCACAGCCCGTTTGCACAAGACGACAGCTTAACACCGATGCTGATGTTTGTATGTTCGCACTCGCCGTGAGTTCAGCTGAACCAAAAAACATCAAAGAAGCATTAGCTGATCATGCCTGGATTGAATCGATGACGGATGAACTTCAACAATTTGAAAGACTTAAAGTCTGGGAACTTGTTGACAGACCATACGATGTAACACCATTAAATCTTCGATGGATCTGGAAAAACAAGATGGATGAAGAGAACACGATCATCAAGAATAAATCTAGGCTAGTGGCTAAAGGGTATGGACAGAAAGAGGGTATTGATTTTGAAGAATCATTTGCACCAGTAGCTCGTATGGAAGCGGTCAGGATTTTTCTTGCTTATGCGGCACATAAAGGATTCAGTGTCTATCAAATGGACGTAAAGACGGTGTTTCTTAACGGTCCTTTGAAGGAAGAAGTCTATGTCACGCAGCCGGAAGGATTCGTCAATCCTCATTATCCTGACAAGGTGTATCGTCTCCACAAAGCACTTTATGGACTCAAGCAAGCTCCAAGGGCGTGGTACGACGAACTCTCAAAATTTCTGGTCTCCAAAGGTTTCTCAAAAGGTTCCATTGATTTAACTTTGTTCACTTATAAATATGGGGATGACATTTTTCTTGTGCAAATTTATGTTGATGACATTATTTTCGGGTCTACAACCCAAAACTTTCAAAATTGTTTGAAAAAGTAATGCACAGCAGATTTGAAATGTCTATGATGGGCGAACTAAAATTCTTTCTAGGAATTCAAGTTCACCAATCCCCAAGTGGTATCTTTATTAACCAAGCTAAGTATTGTCAAGAGATAATCACAAAGCATGGTATGACATCATGTGACCCCGTTAGGACACCATTATCAACCACATCCCTAGATGCTGATTTGGAGGGATTACCCATAGATCAAACGAGATATCGTTCCATGATCGGGTCCCTCATGTACTTGACAGCAAGCATGCCTGATATACATCATGCTACATGCTATTGTGCACGATATCAAGCACGACCCACTGAAAAGAACCTCAAGGAGGTTAAACAGATCTTTCGGTACCTTAAGAATACCATTCACATGGGACTCTGGTATCCGAGGGAAACCGGTTTCTTTCTAACGGCTTATTCAGATTCTGATCATGCAGGGTGTCTTGATACACAAAAAAGTACTTTTGGTGGTGCACAATTTCTAGGACAAGATAAGCTTGTGGGATGGTCTTCCAAGAAGCAGGATTGAACGTCACTTTCATCAGCCGAAGCGGAGTATGTGTCTCTATCTGCGTATTGTGCTCAAGTTCTTTGGATGAGAACACAACTCACGAATTATGGCTTCCATTTTGATAAAGTACATATGTACTGTGACTCAAAGTCGGCCATAGCCATCTCCTGCAATCCGGTTCAGCATTCCCGCACGAAGCACATTGATGTCAGATATCACTTCATTAAGGAACAAGTTGAAAAGGGTATTGTTGAATTATACTTTGTTGGAACTGATTACCAATTAGCTGACTTGTTTACAAAAGCTCTTTCGAAAGAGAGGTTTGCGTATCTTGTTAGGCAAATTGGTATGAGATGTTTGACTCCAGCAGAACTGGAGGTTCTGGCAAAGAAGCCTGCTTGATTCATCTATCAAACATCTACCTGTAAATATTAATGAAAAAGAAAATACAAAATTAAAAAATCTTTGAAAATACAAAAATATTATTCTCGACATGTCTTTTAGTATCGATAATATGGACGTACCTAGAAATGTCACTCAATAACGACACGGGTGTGTACATAAAGCTCGAATGAAAGTTGTAAATATTTTTCAAAACATGTCATTTCTATCTTTTCAAAAGGAAATTGTCTATCTTCGACAAAATTTCCAAACAACGGGTAGAGCAATCTATCACGGGTTGAGCTTGTCACAAAACATTCAACGTTTTGAGCTCAACACAATGGCTTGTAATTACTTTCAGATTGCAACCCGGATCTAAATTCACGGGGGAGTGTACGCTTTTGTACTCTTACCCTTAGCAAAAGAAGTTAAATCTTCTTACACTTGAGTGGATTCGTCAAGACATTCAAAGTCTATGAACTCAAGTTTATGCTTTAGAAAAACCCTTTCTACAAAAAGAATTGATTTTTCAAAAAGCGTTGAACACAATTTTTTCAAGAATTTCTCAATGATATTCAAAATCTTTCAAAAAATTGTGTGTTCAACAACTCCTATCCTCAAAAGTTTAATGTGGATCAAATCCTCGTAATGACAATTACATTGGATCAATTTTTGAGGGGGAGCAATTCAACTTCATGCAAATAACACATCTTTCTCCCAAAGATTTTCAAGACTATTTTTCAAAAATATATTTTAATCAAATTTGGTATCTCTAATATCAAACGATTTTATATATTAGAGATAGGGGAGAAAATGTGATTAAAATGTGATCTTATATAAGACTCAAGCACTTTAAATCTTACCTACATGTGCGAAACACTTTCGATTATCGATGCACATGTGAAGGGGGAGCATTTCTGAAACGACAAAACTAGCAAGGTGTTAAATGTTTTTCAAACACTTTGTTAGAATTTAAAGTAGTTTTCATGGTTACGATCAAATACCCACAACATCTTTAATTCACGACGTTATTGGTGTCAAAAGGGTGGTTAGGTTCAAGTCCTATGATCCAACCAGAACCGGAGGGATCTTCCCAGGGACAATCCAATAGATTATTAGAAGTCCTTAGGAAAGATGAAGTAGAATGTGAACGTAGCTGAATGCTGACTAAGTACTGATGATAGTACTGGAACAATCACAACAAGGTGCTATTAATGATGTCTTGGTAAGTATTGAAGGGGTTGAAGAATGAAAAAGAAATGTAAGGATAAAGGGTCTAAAGAAAGAAGCCCTCCATACAACTTAGGTAGAAACCGGGTCAACTCATCATGAAGACAATCTCATCATGGACCCAGTGATGTGAAGCACAACCCTTTTTCTAGCTACTCAGGCTTCTCTCAAAAGAAGTTTGTTTTATTGTCACGGAGATCAACACAACTTCTATTGACTTTCTCACTCCGAGATAGTTGATATTGAATAAGTGGCATCTGCTCCAGCCTCCGACCACTAAAGTGCACAAATCGAGTCTAGAGCCAAGAGATCAATCAAATCTCGTTAGGACACACGGATGAATATCAAGAGAGTCCTACGCTATATCCTTGCGATATTGCTAGAACACTCAGAGTGATACTACTTAGTATTCACAATGATGAGTGGAAATCCTTCCAGTTTTAACATCAAACAACACTGCGGTAGGTCATGTGTGAGATTCTTTGTGAATTGAACACATGTAAAACTGAAAAGCAACAGTGGTTTGATTCTGAATTGATTCAAACTCGTTTCAGGCTTCTACGCAATATCTTTATGGTCTTGCCAGAACATTCAGAGTGATATTCATGAATATTCACAGTGACGAATGGAAATCCTTCTAGCGTCAACATCAAACATCGCTATGGTAGGTGACTTGTGAGATTCTTATGAATCAAACTTGTGTCAACTGGAAAGCAACAATGGTAAGATTCTTAATGAATCAAACTTGTTCCAGGAATTTGAATTGACGACTTTAATCAAGCGGATATTTGTCCAATTGATTCACTCTTTATGTTCGCAGTCTTGCTTTGAGACGGTCGAGTAAAGAGAACGACTAGTACAGCCGCGAAACCCTGTCAAGGAGATTCTTAAATGAATCTACCTAATCACAGGTACGGTATTTAATATCGTATAACGGTCTTCACCGACCGGAGGTAAAACGCTACCGATTTAGGACGAATGTCAAAGCCATTCAGTCCGTGTCTATGTTTTGTCTCTAGAAGGTGGCGTCACGTTGTACTCAGCTAAGTCAAAGATTCAAAATCACATGTTCATGCCCAAATACTTATCCAATAGTTTATAGTGTGAGCATGTGGATAAAGACACAAGATCGCAAGATGGCAATGACAAGTCAAGGATAAGATCTCAAGACTAAAAGACAAAGTCGAAAGACAACAACAAAGGCTCAAAGATCACAGCATGAAGGAACAAAACTACTGTTACACGTTCAAGGCTCATTTATGACGAGATTCGTAATCTCCTTTGATCTCCAAATATCAAAAGGGTATGACCTCACATTGAGGGAGATTGTTAGCCTCAAAATATTGAGTCAAACAAGAATGCTCGGTTATAGGTTATTATTGTAATATTAGTTAGAACGTTGTAATAGGTAGTTAATTAGTCGTGGTTTATGGGCTTGGATTTAAACTAATTAAAGTCCAAAAGACAAGCCCGACCCAATATATAGTCCATTAAAGCCCGCATGTGGGTGGACTATATATACTACCCTCCTAGCATGTTAGGAGGGTTGGTTGTTCATTTTCTCACTTCTAATCTAATATTCCAAAAGTTAATCCTCTCCTCCTCTCTACTTTCTCTCACTACTTTCTCTCTCTAGGAATTCATCTCTTCTTCATCTATTTTCTTTCTTTCTTCATTTCTTAATCATCACAAATATATGGGACAATAAAAAGTGATAAAGTATGCCTGTGATTTGGTAGAAATTGCCCTATTATGTTATAGCATCTTTGCTACTTTACACCCGCATGTAATTTAATTTAATATGGTGATTTAGTGTGTGTTTGAGAAAAAAGGCAAATGATAGTGTATATAAAACATGCACACAAGGTGTTTTTTGTAATGTCTACATGGAATTTGGTAGAATCTGATTTATGATGTTGTAGGATGTATTGTGATTTGGTAAAATTGATTTGGTAGAAGTTGTACAGTGATGCTCTAGGGTCTTTTGGTGATGTTCATATGCATAAGTTGTTTTTTTAGTGTTTGTTGTTTATCAAAAAATGAATAAAAGTTAATGAGTATGCATGTGATTTGGTAGAATTTTATTTATGATGTTGTAGGATGTATGTTGATGTTTACAGGCATGAGTTAGGCCATAATTATGTTTGACATGTTTCTAAAATTGAGTAAAAGTGATAAAGTATGCTTGTCATTTGGTAGAAATTGCACTATTATGTTGTAGGATCTTTGCTACTGTTCATACGCATGTAATTTGATTTAATATGGTGATTTAGTGTGTGTTTGAGAAAAAAGGCAAATGAAAGTGTATATAAAACATGCACACAAGGTGTTTGTTGTAATATCTCCATGTAATTTGGTAGAATTTGATTTATGATGTTGTAAGATGTATTGTGATTTGGTAAAAGTGATTTGCTAGAAGTTGTACTGTGATGCTCTAGGGTCTTTTGGTGATGTTCATATGCATAAGTTGTTTTTTTTAGTGTTTGTTGTTTGTCAAAAAATGAATAAAAGTGAATGAGTATGCATGTGATTTGGTAGAATTTGATTTATGATTTTGTAGGATATAAAGTAATGTAGTAGAACGTAACAGTAATGCAGTAAAAGTTATTTGTAAAAGTGATAAAGTATGCATGTGATATGGTAGAAATTACACTGTGATGTGGTAGGATATTTGCTATTGTTCATATGAATGAGTTACCTTATTAGTGTTTTTTATTTTATCGAAACTAAGTAAAAGTGACTGAATATGTATGATTTGGTAGAAATTGCACTGTGATGTTGTAGGATATTTGTTGATGTTCGTATGCATGAGTTAGGTTTTATTTGTATTTATTGTTTTATATAAATCAATAAAAGTGATTATATGCTTGTGATTTGGTAGAAGTTGAACCATGATGCTCATTGATCTTTGTTGATGTTCATATGCATGAGTTGTGATATATTAGTATTTGCATTTTGTTTAGAAATAAGTAAAAGTGGTTGATTTTTCATGTGATTTGGTAAAATTAGATCTGTAATGGAGTAGGATTGTAGAATCTTGATAACCTATGAATCTATGAAGTGGGTTGATGTTTTCTAGAGAGAGAAACTAGAAAGAGAAAGTGAGAGAAACTATGTGTCTTTTTATTAGAATGAAAACTAGAAAATGAACAACAACCAACCCCTTTCCATGGTGGAAAGGGGTTTATATATCCAAGGCCTTATTTGGACTTGGGCCGGCCCATGACAAGCCCATGGGTCGGTTTCTTACTTAACTAAATAAGTATTTGTTAACTACGAGCTATTACAACATAAATAATATTGTGGAGTGACCGATACTTCTAATATACGTAAAAACATATTTCTAACAATCTCCCCCTAAGGGAGGTCACTCCACGTTACAAAGTTCTAAACCTAGCATACTATACTAAGTCTTCGTTCTTTAGCTCGTAGTCTTTTCTTCTTTCTTTTGGTGTGAATATTTTGATTTGATCTTTTAGGATTTGGCTTGAGAGCATTGTTCTTTTGGCCTTTCACGTGCGATCTTTGCCTTCTTGTGAAACTTGCCTCCTCGTGACTTCATGTTCCACACACTTATGTCTTTTTGTTGAATTCTCGAAAGCTTCAGAGTTTAGTACAGCGGAAGACTTCATTTTGCACTTTCTTGAATTTTGCTGAACTTTGATGCAGAAAAACATAAGCATGTGGGAACGACTTCTACAGGTACACCGCAACACCACCGTCTTCAACTGGTACACAGCAACGCCACCGTCTTCAACAGGTTCACAGCAACGCCACCGTCTTTAACAGGTACACAGCAACGACACGAATAAAATGGCTTTGACATTTTATTCTAATTCGGTAGCATTTTACCTCCGGTCGGTGAAGACCGTTGGAAGATATTAGATATCGTACCCGTGACGGATAGTTTCAATTAAGTAACTTCCTGACAGGATTTCGCGGGTAAACCCGTTCTCTTTATTCGACCGTCCAAAGCTGACTGCGAACATAAAGAGTGAATCACTTGGATAAATTATCCTTGTGATTTGAAGCCGTCAATTCATGGAACCTGGAACAAGTGAATTTCAATTAAGATTTTCACCATCGTTGCTTTCCAGTTATCACGAGCTCAATTCATAAAGAATCTTGCGCGTCACCTACTAAGTGTTGTTTGATGTTAACACTAGAAGGATTTCCACTCGTCACTGTGATCAATAAAGAGTCACTCTGAGTGTTCTGGCAAGATCATATGATAATGCGTAGAGGCCTGGAACGAGTTTAAGTTCAATTAAGAATTAAACTACTGTTTCTTTCCAGTTTTTTCACAAGATTGGTTCTAAAAGAACCGCACGTGTAACCTACCATGAGCTTGTTTGATGTTGGCTCAAGCAGGATTTCCATCTTCATTGTAATACTTGCGTATTACTCGGATGTTCTGGCAATATTACAAGAATACTGCGTAGGACTCATAAAATCTCTTACTTGTCACAGTGTGTGAGAAAGCAAGGAATAAATGGAAAGTGTCCTAATGAGACTTTTGATGATCTCGTGGCTCTAGACTCGATAGTGCGTTTTGATTTAGTGAGCGATGGCTAGAGAGGAGTGCCACCTTTTCAATATCAGTCTATTCGGAGTGAATAAACCAATAGATAACGTGTTGATCTCCGTGTGATTAAAACAAATACCTTTTGAGAGATATTTGAGTTAGATGGGAAGGGTTGTGCATTGCATCACTGGGTCCATGATGTCTTTCTTCAATATCAAGAATCATTAACAAAAATGATCTCAATAGCATATGTATTGACCCGGTTTCTGCCTAAAGTTGTAAGGAGGGCTTCTTTCTTTACACCCTTTATCTTTACAATTCTTTTTCATTCTTCAACCCCTTCAATGCTTACCAATACGTCATCACTAGCACCTTGTTGTGATTGTTCCAGTGCTAGCTTAAGTACTTGGTCGGCATTCAGCTACGTTCACAATCTTTCTCCAACTTTCCTAGGACTTCTAATTCTATCTAGGGAATTTTCCTTGGGAAGATTCCATCGGCTCTGATGAATCATTGGACTAAACCTATTCCTACCACCCTTTTGTCACCACATTCGTCGTGAATTAAGCGTGTTTTGGGAAAGTATGGCCACCATGAAAAATCCTTGAAAATCACCTAAAGTACTTGTGATATTGAAATCAAAAGTTTTGTACCTTAGGTGTTTTGTTCATCAAAAATGCTCCCCCTTAACACGTGCTTTACACATATTAAGTTGGATAATCGTTAAGTCTTTTTCATCCTTTTAGCCAAGTATCATTTAAGTCTCCTTAATCCCATTTTCTCCCCTTATCCAAAATGTTAACCATTAATATTAGGGATATTGAATGGATTAACCGGTCTTTGGGTAAAAATGAAATCGATGTTTGGCCATAGAACATGTTAATGCTCACCCTTAAATTAATAAGGGATAGTTGTAGTGCTGTAGTATGATATATTTTGAAAGATTTAGAATCTCGTGAGAAATTCTTGAAAAATTATCATACCTTAACACTACATCAAGCCATTAAAGCACAATATTCACAAATTTACATATTCACAATTAAAAACCAATATAAAGTGGACCTGAAATGTACGACCCATTAGATGGATCGTTGCAGTAACTTGTGGTGCACTCCATATGGTCTACCACCAACGAATCTTTCTGAGCTCCTCATCAATCTTCGTTCAAGGGTTCTTGCTTCGGCAATTACGGCTGCTCTAGAATCTTGGAGTGCTTGTACTGTTGGATTAGTCATCGTATTTGCTTAAGATAAGACATGAAAGGTTGATGCACAAATAATATATAGATATATATCATTATGACTTCTAAGCATAACACATTTCAAGAAGTAATTATATTAGGCAAACAACTATCAATCCAACAACTCTTCATCCGGAAGTCCTTCATTCGGAACTCTTCATCCGAAAGTCCTTCATTCGGAACTCTTCATCCGGAACTCTTCATCCGGAAGTTCTTGGAACTCTTCATTCGGAAGTTCACTCGGAACCTCTTCATTCGGAAGTTTCATTCAGAACTCCTTCATTCGGAAGTTTCATTCGGAACTCCTTCATTCGGAAGTTTCATTCAGAACTTCTTCATTCGGAAGTTTCATTCGGAACTTCTTCATTCGGAACTTCCTTCATTCGGAACTTCCTTCATTCGGAACTTCCTTCATTCGGAACTTCCTTCATTCGGAACTTCCTTCATTCGGAACTTCCTTCATTCGGAACTTCATTCATTCGGAACTTCCTTCATTCGGAACTTCCTTCATTCGGAAGTTCTTTCAATCGGAACTTCCTTCATTCGGAACTTACTTCATTCAGAAGTTCTTTCATTCGGAACTTCCTTCATTCGGAACTTCCTTCATTCGGAAGTTCTTTCATTCGGAACTTCCTTCATTCGGAACTTCCTTCATTCGGAAGTTCTTTCATTCGGAACTTCCTTCATTCGGAACTTCCTTCATTCGGAAGTTCATCCGGAACTTCCTAAACGCAGCCTATTGGTGATTATTCTAAGCGCGATTGTGAGTTTTAAGGCATGCTAAGGCAACAGAACATCTTCTAATCCTAATCCGCATAAAACCCAACTAAAACCTCTAATTAATTAATCCTAAATTAAGGCAGAAACCCTAATCTTGATTAACTTAATTAAGTGAATTTAAATGAATTAGGCGAATTAATTTTCCAACTTAAGCATCGCATCCTATTAGAAAATCTCCAACATCTAAAGCCAGTCCAATCACAAGTCGTACTCTAAAGCAAAACCACTCATAAATCATTTAGCCAATTAATTTTCCACAACCACTGTTGAAAATCGTTTTGATGACAAAGATGATTTAATATTTTCTCCCCCTTAAACGATGACCCGTTTTCTATTTAAAGAGTTGTAGTCATTGTTTAAAGAGTCAAATATTGATGAAAACATTTCCAATTAATGTCTTGAAGAAGATTGATTCGTGGTGGCAATAAGATTTCTCTTATTTTGACAAATTAATGCACTGAGACGTACACTAATTTGTGTTAGACCAAGTTATAAAGTAAACTTGATCCCTTTGCATGATTTGGCTTGTAAATCATGCCCGAGAAAATTAATTCCCGTTGTGAGCCAACGTTTTCCAAGGAAATACGTGACTTTAATATGAAAACCGGGTTGCAGTCTGAAATAACTACAAGCCAATATGGGCATGTTTTAAAAATGTACAACTTTTATACGGACTCTATTTATGGCGCCGTGTCAATATTGATCGACATTTCTAAAGCCGTAAATATTACCGTACTAAAAGACATGCCCGATTTAAAAAACAAAAAATATTTTTGGTTTTTCTTGATTTTATAATTTTTATGGATTTTCTAGGTTTTATATTTTTTATGGTTTTTGTTGGTTTTATGTTTTTGTATTTTTCTTTTTGTGGTTTATATATTTACGATAATATACATGATCACGAACAAAGGATATGCCTGAATAGTTTACCACCACTATTCAGCTGATTCTTCTGCCAACTCTTTGAGAGTCGCTGGAGTGAATGATTTCATGCCAAGCTTGTCGATCAAAAACTCGATCCGTCCTCGATCTAAGGCTTTGGTGAACATATCTGCCAGCTGATACTCTGTAGTGACAAAATACAGCTCGATCACTCCGTTCTCCACCTGCTCTTTAATGAAATGGTAGCGAATGTCTATGTGCTTGGCCCGGGAGTGTTGAACATAGTTGCAGCAAAGGGCAATGGCGCTCTTGTTGTCACAATACATCGGGATTTTGTTGAATCCCAAACCGTAGTCAGTTAATTATGATCTCATCCAAAGGACTTGAGCACAAAAACCGGACATGGCGATGTATTCAGCCTCCGTGCTAGAAATTGCAGCGCTTTTCTGCCTTTTTGAAGACCAACTGATCAATCTGTCTCCAAGGAGTTGCACAGATCCAGAAGTGCTACGCCTCGTGTCTTGACACCCAGCATGATCGGCATCTGCGTATGATATTAAAGCAATAGAGGAATCTTTCGGATACCATAGACCACGATGAAGTGTTCCTTTTAGATACTGAAAGATCCTTTTCACAACATGTAGGTGCGTTTCGGTAGGCCGAGCCTGATACCGGGCACACATGCATACAGCAAATTGCAAATCAGGCCTGCTAGCAGTCAGATAGAGAAGGGTGCCGATCATCCCACGGTAAAGTTTTGGATCGACAATAGTCCCATTCCTATCTTCATCTAACTTGGATTTCTCCACCATTGGAGTGTCCACGGGGTCATAATTTTCAAAGTTATATTTCTTTAAAGATTCAAGAGCATATTTGGATTGATTAATAAAGATGCCTCTGGGATTCTAAGAAATTTGTAATCCTAAGAAAAATGAAATTTTTCCCATCATTGACATCTGAAAGCGTGTGGACATTATCTTCTCAAAGCGTTGTGACAATTCTATGTTAGAGGCAGCAAATATTATATCATCAACATAAATTTGTACCAGAATCATGTCGTTGTCCTCCTTGAGAGTGAATAGAGTGGGGTCCACCTTGCCTTTGGAGAAGCCTTCCGAGATGAGATATGTTGAAAGGAGATCATACCACGCACGTGGAGCTTGTTTCAACCCATAGAGAGCCTTCTTAAGCTTGTACACATGATTAGGAAACTCCGTGCTAACGAACCCATCCGGCTGACTAACATAGACTTCTTCCCTTAGTTCACCGTTCAAAAATGTCGTCTTCACATCCATTTGATAGACGATCATGTTCATATGAGCAGCATACGCAAGGAATAGTCTAATAGCCTCCAATCTCGCAACAGGAGCAAAAGATTCTTCAAAGTCTATACCCAAGGCTTGTTTATATCCTCTAGCAACCAATCTAGCCTTATTCTTCAATACTGCACCCATCTCATCAAGTTTAACCTTATAAACCCACAACAAAGTAAGGATGTTAACCTTGTCAGGGAGAGGAACTAATTCCCATACTTCAAGTCTTTGGAATTCATTTAGTTCCTCCTGCATGGCTTCAATCCAAGATGATTGAGTCATAGCCTGCTGCCAATTTTTAGGTTCAACTTCAGAGAGAAATGCATCAAAGTAGCAATAGAGTGCACTCTCTTGTAATTGATGGCGTGTAGAGACTGGTCGATCGAGATTACCAATGACATTCCTAATTGGGTGATCTTTTGTCCATTTGGTGCTATGTTTTTCAATCCTAGGTGGTCTGGAGTGAACAATAGAGGGAGCTTCTTCTGAGGTAGACGCGGCTGAAGGGTTTTCAGGTATCGCTACACCAAAGAAAGGAAGCTCTTGTAGGTGAGCATATTCCAAATCGTGATCAATAGAATCCTCTTCAACATCATTAGGCACAAGTAGGGGTGACGATTCAGGTGTAGTTTGAGAATCACTTGGTAAAGGTGCATCTGGTTCAATGTTAATTGAAGATGCATTTGATAAAGCTTCATTAGCAGGAGCAATAACTTCAGGGATTGGAGCTATCACTACGGGAGCTGGAACTTCATCATTTGGGGGATCAAAGAATTCATCAAACAACGGTTGAAACAGTTTATCCCACTCGGGCCTTGTAGGTGGTAAAAATGATGTAGAAGTAGGATTATTGGGAACTAATCCGGAACTAATAGCACCGGTTCCCATCTCATGAAGCGCGGGTTCAGAGCTGCGTTGCTCAGAAGCCATCGCTGTCAGCTCATCGAAATCTGCGTCCGTTGTTTCTACGATCTTACCAAGACGACGGTTGTAAATTCGGTATGCTTTCTTGGAGGGTGAGTAACCAATGAAAATACCTATATCGGCTTTCGGTTGAAGCTTGCCCAAGTTCTCACTATTAATGTTTGGATAACAAAGAGCACCAAACACATGAAAAAATGAAACATCGGGTTTACGGTCATGTAGAAGCTCGTAAGGTGTTTTTCCATGGCGTTTCCGAATGATAGAACAGTTTTGGGTGAAACATGCAGTAGATATAGCTTCTGCCCACAAGAACAATGGAGCGTTCGCATAAATTAGCATAGTCCTAGCAGCTTCCATAAGCGACGATTCCGTCTTTCAACGACACCGTTTGTTGTGGAGTGCGTGCAGCGGATGTTTCATGTGAGATACCAACTCCTTCATAGTAATCACGAAGAGTCTGGTTGACGAACTATGTTCCATTATCTGTACGAATACGGCGGACAGTAGTATTCAAACGTACCTGAATGAATTTCAGAAAAGTGATGATAGCCTTCGGTGCTTCATCCTTTGTACGTAGAAATATAACCCATGTAAACCTGGAGAAATCATCCACAATAACCAGAATGAATTTCTTACCGCTCACACTTTCAGTTCTCATTGGCCTACAAAGATCCATATGCAAAAGATGAAGTTTTTCTTGATTGGTGTCTTCAGCTTTGGGCTTGTATGATTTCTTGGTACTTTTCCCCCTTGAACACGCGGAACATAAATGGTCCTTGTGAAATTTGAGCTTTGGAAGACCACGAACTAATTCGTTTTTAGCCAGATGATTAATAGCATCAAAGTTAAGATGAGATATTCTGCGATGCCATAACCATGACTTGGTCTTAGATGCTTTAGAGAGAAGACATACTGGAGAGGCGGCCATCATGTCTTGTAGGGACAACGTATAAAGTTTTGCACCACGAGATCCCTTCAACAAGTCTTTTCCTTCCAAGTTGCGGATGAAACAAGTGTGTTGTCGAAAAGCAACCTCTAGGTTGGAATCACAAAACTGTCCTACTGAAAATAAGTTATGACCAAGACCTTCTACATAGTATACCCTTGAAATCGTAACGTTTCCAATCTGATATTCACCGTACCCCATTATCTTTGCTATATGATCATTACCGAATTTAACCGTTCCAAGAAACTTGCTGACGAAATTTCGGAGCATCGAGCGATCTCCGGTCATATGTTTTGAACAACCGGAGTCCAAATACCAGAGGATGATTTGGACCACCTGAAAATATCACCACACGAAGACAATGTAGAGGTATCGGAATCTGAATGTTCCTTGTTATTAGCAGGTACAGATTTAATAATCTTAGATTTGCTAACTTTAGGTTTCTTAGATTTCCTAGCCTTCTTCTTCCTAGTTGGTGGTGTAGATTCTAGTTGGCTTAAATCCTGTGGTATTTCTTCACTGATAGGCACTATAGTGGGAGCTGACCTAATTAAAGGGCGCTGTTTCCATACTTGAGTGCTAGTGTGCCTAACTAAAGGACGCTCAGACCTAACCTCAATGGATGCATTCCTAGTTAAACGGCACATTTTTCCATCTAATGTAAAGGTCCTACCAGTGGGACGCCATTGCCAGCCAACTTGGGCACGAGTTCTACCCGTTGGCTTCCATTCAAGATCATTCCTAATGGCATTCATTTCATTCACATGATCAATAAGACACGAATCATGACGTTGGGAAAACATACATTCATTACAATTCCAACATTTCAAATCAGAATTCACAAATGGTTTAGGCTTCTGCACAGGCGCAGAGCTTTTAGTCTTAACATGATTCTTTTTATTTAAAACTGAACTAACATTCCTATGGTGAGCTTCTACTTTCTTCTTGTTGGTACTACTAGTAGAGGGCTTGATCTTATCTTTCTTGAGTGGTGATCCTTTAGCCTTAGTAGACTCTTTTACTCCTGTAGAAGGCAAAGTAGGAATATTAGCAACAGATTTTAAAGGTGCCTTACTTGATGGTGCCAATGACGGTTTTGCTCCTGGGCTCTTATTGAATGGAGTTACAACAATGGGTCTATTAGTGAGTAGTGCAGAACCTGGTTTACCTATGTATTGCAAATAAGCTAAGCAGTATTGAACTCGCTTAATATATTCATGAGCCGAATAATAGTAGCTACTTGAGGGATCTAAGGCATAAAGATCGTCTAAAATATCCCTAACAAGATCTACATGCTTAATGGCATTCCTCATATAATCATCGTAGGTAACCGGGTTTCTCTTATGAAGCGGGTTCTTATAAAGCACTACTGACTTGGTTGTTGGAGCACTAGTGGACGGTGCAGAGTGGGTAGCTAAGTTATTAACAACTTCTTGTCGGGTGAGAAGAAGTGTCTCCTTTAACTCGGCCAAAACCATGTTTTTGTCAATGAGCAGGATGTTTAAGTCAGAGATTTCCTCACATTTTTGGTTCAATTGTTCAACATAAGATTGTTGCTGTGCCGCATTAAAAGCGAAGCGTTCTTCTAGTGAACCATAAAGTTTGGACATTCCTGTTGGGAATAAATTAAGGCCAGATCACTTGAACGCTGACAAGAACAACTCAAGCGTTGACAAGAACAAAGTGAGCGCTGACAGCTTAAGCGTTGACAAGTTAAAGTCAAGCGTTGACAGATTGAAGACAAGCACTGATGGAAGATATAAGCTACACGTTTATTATGTTCTAGAATACTTCTAGTAAGGATAGAAACGACAATGTATTTTCTATGTTTATCTTTACCTAGAATAGTTGATACGTAGCTTATTGTACAAGGCTTCTTAGTCTATAAAAGAAGGCCTTTAGGTTAATGTTTAGTATCAAGTTTTCATTAAGTTTTCATTCGTAAACATCTTTCATTGTAAGCAAGTTCGACATTCATAATCGAAGTGAAAGTTTTGTTTACATCTTGTGTTCTTGTTTAAGTATTAAATTCCGTATAATACTTAGATTCACAAAGCATATAACAAAGGTTTCTCTACGTGTTATACTTGATCTAATCTCGTATACACAAAGCTAATCGATCTAAGTTTGGGATCAACAAGTGGTATCAGAGCTTGTTGAGGAACTTTTGATCTTTGAAGAACACCAGAACGATATACGAACACCAAAACCCTAATTTTCTCAAAACCCTAAAAACATCATGTCTGAAGCGATAACCTCCTCCTCCTCATCCTTACCAAACATCAAGATTCCCATGCTTGATGCAACCAACTTTGACTTATGGAGGTTCAACTTTGAACAATATCTGGGGATCTTTGACTACACACTCTGGGACATTATTGAATATGGAAACTCATTCAATAAGGCTCAAAAGATTCAGGATGCCATTACGGCAAGATCAGTTGTTGAAAGATGTCCTGATGAAGATAAGAAAGAAAAACCTGGAGATGGTAGAGCTGTAAGTGCTGAAGATATTGCAAAGAAAAGGGCTGACATGAAAGCCCTAAATATTCTGAAAGTCTCTTTGGGACAAGAAAATCAGCACAAATATAGAAGCTATGAATCTGCTAAGGATCTTTGGGAAGCAATTGAAGTTGCATATGGTGGTAATGCAGAAACTAAGGAAGAAAAGAAAAAGCAACTTCTGCATGATTATGCTGTCTTCAAAGCTCAGCCCAATGAGAAACTGAGCAGTGTGAGAAGCAGATTGCTTGACATCACAAGCAAGTTGTCCTTCATGGGGACACAAGTTGGTGATATTGACACCAATGCTACTTTTCTGAAAAGTCTTGGTGAGACATGGAAGATTGAGGCAAGATCTATTCTTGCCAATAATACTTACAAGAGCTCTTCGTTTGATGACATCTACAACAAACTAAGACTGTTGGAAGATGAAACTCTTTCAGCACATGGAAGCAAAGCTAGCACCAGCAACATGGCCTTCTTCTCTCATAGTGATGGTCAATTCAATCAGAAGGACTCTTTTATGCATCCAGTTACTGGATCATCATTTGTCAGCGCTGGAACAAGTCTTGTCAACGTCTCTTTTTCAGACGCTGACACATTCATGAATGACTCCCCAAGAGTTAAACCTGCTGGTTTGGATTTGGATACTGTTTGTGCTTACATTGCTTCTTTGCCCAATGGTTCAGTGATTACATATGAGGACCTTGAGCAGATAAGTGATGAACACTTGGAAGAGATGGACATCAAGTGGAACATGGCTCTTGCTAGTATAAGAGCAAATAGGTGGAATAGAAGGTTCAAGAAGAAGATGACCTTCAATGCTAAAGACACTGCTGGATTTGATAAATCCAAAGTTGAGTGCTACAACTATCATCGCATAGGGCACTTCATGAGGGAATGCAGATCTCCTAGAAGATCTGATGCTGGTAAACCCTCAAGTCAGGTTGTTAAAGCTCAAGACTCCAAAGCCATGGTTGCAGTTCAAGGAATTGATGGTACTGGATGGGATTGGAGCTATCTGGCTAAGGATGTTGAAGAGGACAAAGCTTTGATTGCTGATATTAAAGAAGAAGAGCATGTTGAATATGCTCTCATGGCACACTCCTCCTCTTCATCTGATAATGAGGTATATGATGATGCTTTTTGTAGCAAAGGTTGTAGGTTAAACACTGACAGACTTAACAAAGAGGTGTTAAAACTAAAAGAGGATATGAGCACTGAAAGGTGTAAATTGTCCAATTACCAACTAGCTCTTACTGAAACTGAGAAAACCGTTTCTGAATACAAGAAAATGGAATTTGATTTAAAAGATAAGATAAATATCTTAAAACATGAGCTAGAGGGTAGTATGGATATTAGAAATATCATGTCAAAGGTCAATAAAGACCTACAGGCTAAGTTAGATGAGGCCATTAAGAATAAAGATAATGTTGACCTCAAGATTCAAAGATTTGATAGAGCCACCCAAGCCCTGGGAGATTGTGTTGCTAAACAAAGGGATCCTAAGGACATGACTGGAATTGGAATGAATGATTACTCTCTGGTTCCACCACCAGCTGGTGACTTCTATGGTGTCCTAAGAAAGGATTTATCTTGGACTGGTATACCAGAGTGCCAAGAAGAGGAATTCATTCCTCCACCAAGATTTGTCACTCCAGTAGAAGAGTATCAACAAAAACTGACTGACCTAAATAAGTGGAAGAAAGCTAACCCTACTTTATTTGTTAAGGGAGGTTTGCTATGTGAAAGTCCCAATGAATCACCACCCATTAAGGTTACTCACCCAGTTACTGGTAAAGCTGTTGACCTAGGCTCAAACACTGTTAGAAGACCTACCATTAAATATGCAGAGATGTATAGAAATAATAGGTCACCCAAGAGCCAAGTTAACAATCATGGAACAGGTTTCTTTGCTTCTAGACCTAAGAATGTGTCTAAGAAAGCCTGTTATACTTGTTGTAGCTTTTCACATTTGGCATACAGGTGTGTCAACGCTCCCAAAGCCAGCGCTGATAGGAACAATTTCAGCGCTGATAGGAAGAAAGTCAACGTTGTTAGGAAGTCAAACGTTGTCAGACCCAGACCTTGTGTGCAGCAAAGTCCACAAGTGATTAGACCAGCCCCATTCTTCTCTAGAAGGTCTAACACTCATGGACAAAGACCTTTTCAAAAGACAAACACCTGGTCAAATAGGCAATGGGTTCCTGTAGCAAACCCTAGGTTCAACGCTGACAAGGGTAATTTCAGCGTTGACAGGACAAAATCCAACGCTGACAGAAACGTGACCAGACCTAAATATTTGCAGCCACAAGGTAAGGGGTCTAAAGCTTCTTCAAGCTTAACATGGAGACCCAAGAAAGATCAAAACCCTAATAATAATGGAATTTCTATGACTTGCAACAGGTTTAATTACATTTCAAAAGTCATTACAAAACCAATTGGGGTTAACTGGGTATTTCATCCTAAAAGGGATGAGAATGGGGTTGTTATGAGAACTAAGTCTGTTCTTATTGAACAACCAGATGAATCCAAGTCTTCTGAGACTTGGGGTCCCAAAGAAAACTAATTTGTTTTCTTTATGTGCAGGGCATTCAGAGACAGATCAATGATTATGGATATTGGGATAGTGGATGCTCAAGGCACATGACAGGAAATGAAGACTATCTGACGAACTTCTCTCATATTAAAGATGGTGATAAGGTATACTTTGGAGGGGGCTACGGCACCATCACAGGCAAAGGAACCCTTCTCACCAATAATCTACGTTTTGAGAACGTCTTCCTGGTAAAAGAACTGGACTATAATCTGTTTAGTGTATCACAAGTGTGTGATAACAAAAATAAGGTTCTTTTCACTGATACTGAGTGTTTGGTGTTAAGCAAGGATTTTAAGATCCCTGATGAGAAGTATATTGAGTATAGAACACCTAGGCATAAGGACATATACAATGTGAATTTAAATGGGATTAAAGTGAATACAAATATGTCTTGTTTTTATGCTAAGGCCTCAGTAGATGAAAGTAATTTGTGGCACAGGAGACTAGGGCACATAAATTTTAAAACTATAAATAGACTTGTGAGGCTTGGTTTAGTTGATGGTTTGCCTGAGAAGGCCTTCCACAATGACCACTCTTGTGTTGCATGTCTTAAAGGCAAGCAACACAAGGTCTCATTCAAGTCCAAGCAGGTGCATACTAGTTCCAGACCTCTTCATATGCTTCACATGGACCTCTTTGGTCCAACTAATATAGAAAGTTTGAATGGCAAGTCATATTGTTTTGTTGTCACTGATGACTTTTCTAGGTTTACTTGGACATTCTTTCTAGCTATGAAGAGTGACACAGCTGATGTTCTTATTGAATTTATCACTCAAATTGAGAAAAGGTCTGGCAATGAGGTTAAGATGCTTAGGAGTGATAATGGTGGAGAATTTAGGAACAAGAAGCTAGATGATTTTTGTGCCAGGAAGGGAATTACTAGGCAGTTTAGTATTGCTAGAACTCCACAACAAAATGGAGTTGCTGAAAGGAAAAATAGAACCCTAATTGAAGCAGCTAGAACAATGTTGGCTGATGCTCACTTTCCCATAGCCTTTTGGGCTGAGGCTGTTAATACAGCATGCTATGTGCAAAATAGAGCATTGGTTAACAAAATTCAGAACAAAACACCTTATGAGTTACTTTGGGAAAGAAAACCTAATATTGGTTTTCTCAAACCTTTTGGATGTCATGTAGTAGTCTTAGACACTAGTGATGCCTTAGGGAAATTTAGTGCAAAAGGTGATGAAGGTTACTTCATGGGGTATTCAGTGCAGAGCAAGGGTTATAGGGTTTATCTTAAGGAGGACAAACGTATTGTTGAAAGAGTACATGTTAGGTTCTTAGAGAATAAACCTAGTGATCCTGAAAGTGGTCCTAATTGGTTGTTTGATTTGGAACCCTTATCTAGAACTTTAAATTATATGCCTGTCACTAATCCAGACATTGTGAAGGTAACTTCAAATGTTGTGGAGGAACAAATTGTTGATGTTTCAGGTACACAGGTTAATGAGAGGGTTGGATCACAAGCAGAAAAGGCATCTCCTACATTTGAATATGTCACAATTCCCATTTGGACTGATGCTTTTGCTGCTGCTGGACAAGATAATGGTGGTTTCCAAATACCACCAGATACAAACATGCATGGTTCTTCAGGCGCTGACAAAGGCAAATCCAGCGCTGACAAGACCAATTCAGACGTTGACAACAACATTTCAGGCGCTGTCAGCCCTGACGCTGACAACCAAGATTCAAACGTTGACAACACTTATGGGCATCTTTTCTCTTCCAGTTTTGAACAAGGTGGACCTTCCAATGTCCATGAAGAGATTCCTGTTGCTCAAAGAGAGTCTGATGAAGAAGATATTGGCAACATAGAGCGTGAAGTTGAGGACACCAGACTTTTTGAAGGAGGAGTTCTCACTTCCACTATGAAGAATCACCCCCCATCTCAGATCATTGGTGATGTTATGACTCCAGTTCAGACAAGAAGATCCCATCAAAGTCTTGGTGGATTTATTGCCAATATACACAAGAAGGTTGATACCCCTCTTGTGCAAGCATGTTTGTTTGCATGTTTTCTGTCACAAGAAGAACCCAAGAAGATATTTGATGCTCTCAAAGAACCAAGTTGGGTGGAAGCAATGCAAGATGAGCTTCACCAATTTGCTATTCAGGATGTTTGGGAGCTGGTTGATTGTCCTAGATATGTCAGACCTATAGGGACAAGATGGGTTCTCAGGAACAAAAGAGATGAAAGAGGAATTGTGTTCATAAACAAGGCAAGGTTAGTGGCTCAAGGTTATACACAAGAGGACGGGATAGATTATGAAGAAGTCTTTGCACCAGTTGCAAGGATTGAAGCTATTAGGATTTTTCTAGCCTATGCATCTTGCATGGGCTTCACAGTCTATCAAATGGATGTGAAAAGTGCATTCTTGTATGGCACCATTGTTGAGGAAGTTTATGTCATGCAACCTCCTGGTTTTGAGGATCCAGAGCATCCAGATAAAGTGTATAGAGTCAAAAAGGCTATGTATGGCCTTCATCAAGCCCCTAGAGCATGGTATGGTACTTTGTCTACCTATTTGGTGGACAATGGATTCAAGAGGGGCACCATAGATCAGACACTGTTTATAAAGAAGAAAGGAAAAGATGTGTTGCTTGTGCAGGTCTATGTTGATGATATCATTTTTGGGTCTACTGATCCAAAGATGAGTGAGGATTTCTCCAAGCTTATGACAGACAAATTCAAGATGAGTGCTATGGGGGAGATGAACTTCTTTCTTGGTTTACAAGTTCAGCAGAAAGAAGATGGTATCTTCATCTCCCAGGACAAATATGTTGCTGAAATCTTGAAGAAGTTTGGCTTTTCTCCACATGAAAAGAGGGCTTCTACTCCTGTGGATAGAGAACACCCTTGGGGAAAGATTGGAGATGGGAAAGATGTTGATGTCAGGCATTATAGATCCATGATTGGATCCTTGATGTATCTTACTGCTTCCAGACCTGATATCATGTTTGCTGTGTGTGCATGTGCACGCCATCAAGTGACTCCCAAAGAATGTCATCTTTATGCTGTGAAGAGGATCTTTAGGTACCTAAGATGTTTCCCTAATCTTGGTTTGTGGTACCCAAAGGATTCACCATTGGAGCTGATTGCATATTCAGATAGTGATTATGGAGGTGACAAGTTTGATAGGAAATCCACAACTGGTGGATGTCAGTTTCTTGGGAGCAGATTAATATCTTGGCAATGCAAGAAACAAACAGTGGTGGCTAACTCTACAACTGAAGCAGAGTATGTGGCTGCAGCAGCATGTTGTGGTCAAGTATTGTGGATTCAGAACCAGCTGTTGGATTATGGGTATAATTTCATGCATACTAAGATATTTGTTGATAATAATAGTACTTTATGCATCATTAAGAATCCTGTGCATCATTCTAAAACTAAACACATAGAAATTAGACACCATTTTATAAGAGATTGCTTTGAGAAAGGTTTAATACAACCAGATAGGGTTGACACTGAGGAAAATGTGTCAGATTTATTAACTAAACCTTTTGATACTGGAAGATTTCAGTACTTGGTAACAAGTATTGGAATGGTTAATCTCACTTAATATGTGTTTTGGATTCTTTTTGTAAAAGTATGTACAGGATGAT
Organism: Glebionis coronaria; assembly: GCA_025667525.1. Taxonomy (NCBI): domain Eukaryota; kingdom Viridiplantae; phylum Streptophyta; class Magnoliopsida; order Asterales; family Asteraceae; genus Glebionis; species Glebionis coronaria. Next base: position 133,319 of record JANFOE010002430.1, on the reverse strand, counting down.
GCATTACTATTATTGGTCTTATTGATGATTTAGATTTTCCACTATATTTTTCTAACACTGAAAAAGGTTGTTTGAACACTGATAAGTGTTTTTGCAACGTTGTCAGCAATATAATTGTCTAACGCTGACAAAGCTTCCTTCAACGCTGTTATGTGTTATCGGGGCGTTGTCAACAACAATGTTAGTTTTGTGGTTTTCAATCTAAATGTGCAGATGGTGTTAGCAGTATACCATTGGATACAGAGTTGCTTATGGATCAAAGGAGAAGCATTTGGACAAGTTTTATTTATGGATGATGGTTGGAATGTTTCATTCCTATCTTGACATAAATTTTTATGTTCATGCATGTTTTTAGCAAACCCTTTGTATCTTTGTTTAAGGGGAGGTTTTAGGAACCTTTAGGATTTTTGGGTATCCATATGATACTCTTATCATAATTCTAGATTGTGTCCACAGGTGAGTATGGGTTAGTTTTACTAAACCATGAGGCACTGTAGCATGCATAGTATATCAACTTTGCATGCTGCCAAGACATTTTTGGCCTAGAATTGGTTGTGGTCTGTTGGTAGACTTGGGAATCATTTTGATATGGGATTTACCTGGGAGTTACAAGGATTTTAAAAGGTAACTTGGTTGTTAAGAATTTTGGTTAGCAAGGGACACTAGAGGACTGTTATGTCTATCTTGCTTATGCAAGTGTGCATAACTGGACAGTGCTTGCCGCCCTATAATAATTATCAGCTTTTGGTTACTTTCTATAGGATAAATTACTTGTTAAGGTCATTTTTCACTTTTTAAAACAATTTTATTTTTGGACGCTGACAAGATTTTTCCAAGCGTTGTTGTGACCAAATTGGACGCTGACATGGCTTTAGGCGAACGTTGACAGGATTATAGCCGTTGGGCGTTGATGGGTTATATTTGACCGTTGACACTCAATGGGACCTACCCAGTTGTTACTTTTTGACATATTTTCAAGCCGTAATTTTAGGAGTTGTTACTTTCATTAAATGCATGAGATAACTTATAACTTTTTCAATATTTTCATGATTAGTTTTTGAAAATCTTTGCCTATTTTTGGGCCAATCACATGCATTGTTTATCTCCTATAAATTTGGCTCCTATTTTTAAACAGGGTATCTATAAATCTTGTCTAACACTTTTCTCTTATCAACCTTCATCTTCTACACTTCAAATTAACAGCTTTCATCAATGGCACCAAGATTTAACTCAGCAGAATTGGATTTGGGGTTCAAGTCTCAACACAACATGATTGCTTATCTTGTTGCTGATAATACTTTGTTCCCTCAATACACACAAATGGTGGCGTATTTGAACGCATCCCCTTTAAGGTATGCTCTTTCTCATGCACCACTCATTCCAGTCACACACATTAAACAGTTTTGGAACACTGTTAGTTCCTCAACAGTTAATGGAGTGACCACATTAACTTCTATTGTTCATGGGAGATCTTGGGTGGTTACTGAGGCCTTGGTACGCCAGGCCTTGCATCTTGATGATGCTGATGGTGTAACCATTCTTCCCATAACTGAAATAGAACAAGGGCTTAGGGCTTTGGGATATCCAATTCCTGATGAAGGTACTCTTAATAAGTACCATAAGCAGGAATTTCCCCCAGCCTGGAAGTACCTCATTCACATTCTCCTTCAATGTTTGAGTCCCAAATGTACTGCACACAATGAGATCAATAGATCCATTGCAACTGCTATTGTGTGTATTGCAACAGGGCAAAAATATAACTATTCTAAAATGATTTTTGAAGGAATGTGTAAAAACAAGGGGACAAAATTGACTTTAGCTTATCCCCGTTTTCTGCAAATGATTTTTGATGATCAAAGATATTGTTCAAGGGATCACAATGATTTTTATAAAATCCCTGAACAAAAGCAAGCTATTTTTACCAAGATGAATTCACCACCTCATAGAGACCTACCTTTAACCCCAGCCATGCTTGCTGTTATTGCAGCAGCACAACCCCAACCAGACCCCCAACCTCATATTGACCCTCACCCACAACTTGAACCTATCCCTGAACCTTTACCCTCACCTGAACAAATACAAATAGACCACGAACCCTTTGACGCTGACACATCTAATGTGGGCGTTGATGTGCCTATTTCCAACACTGACACCCAACCATCACAATCCCAAACACCCCTTAACCAACCCACATCTACCCATTCTTCCACACCATCTTCCACACCACCTGAATATAGGTTGATCAAACGCCAAAGGACTGCTGGAGAGTTCTCCTCTGGTGGTCCTAGCCATGAAGCAGAGAGAACCACCACCACAAGTGTGGTTGGTGACCTGGATGAGGCTGGGACTATTGGTTCTGGCTTAGCAGCTGGCCAAGGCAGTCCCACCATTATTAAGTCCTCATCTATGCCCAATGAACCTGACTTGGGAGGTCAAATCCCCATTTCAGAAGAGGGCAGACTGGAACCAATGACTCTTTTGGAATTGACGGCTGTCTGCATTAGCTTGCAAAAGCAAAATGCAGACTTAGTACAAATTGTCAGCTCACAAGGTCTTGAACTCAAGCAATTGAGGGAGAGGATTGTTGTTTTGGAGAGTGACCATGCAAGGGGAGGTATGGAGGAGTCTTCCAAAGGGGAGGAAGATCAAAGAAATCTGAGTGATAAGAGCAGTCAAGATGGTCAATCATTGGATGTTGCTGAAGCTCTTACTACTTTGAAGGAACAAACAGGTTTTGATACGTCCTTAATCTCTCCAACCAATCTAAATTTATCATTTACAGCAATGTTGAGAGAGGTTACACAAGGCGCTGAGGGAAAATATTTGAGCGTTGACAAGACAAATTTGGACGCTGATAGAAGTATTTTGGGCGCTGATAGAGGAAATTTGGGCGTTGACAGATCTGTATATGGAGGTGATGTATTCCAGTCATCATCTATCATCAAGGATGTTCCTACTCAGGTATTACCATCTACCTTACCAACCATTGCACCATCAGATAAGGGTAAGGGTAAGTTGGTAGAAGAAATTGTTCCAAAGAATGCAGCCCAGGTTGAATTTGATAGAAGATTGGCTTAGCAAATAATGGAACAAGGTGAAAAGGAAAAGTCACCATTTGTTGTGACTTCTGAAGAAGAAAGTGATGGGGCTAGCTCAGACTCAAGTGTGATGATTATTGAACCAGAAAGGCTTGAGTATGGTGATGAGCTTGCTAGGGAAAAGTTGAGAGACTTAAAGTTGCAGATTGACTTTGATATGCCAGAGGTGGTTCAGATGTACAATTCTTGGGAAGAAAGCTGTATGGATAATCCAGACTTGACCATTTCAGATCAAATATGGGGTTTGGAGATTCTTCTTAGAGTTCAGAAGGATTGTAAGGTGATTTTGAAGCACAAGGCAAGCAACATTCTCTCTGAGTTGAAAAGGGATAGAAGGAAGCTCTACTTTATGTTGCTCAGATGTCATGGAGTTGGATAGACACATCAGAAGCTGAAGGCTTTGACATTTGATGAGTTGGAACATAGGGCTTATCCTATTTGGGTGAAAGTGCAGGAAGAAAACACTTTCAGACTTCTTTCAGATGAAAGAAAGGAGCAACTTGCAGAAGAGATGGAAATCAAGAAAGCTATGATAGTTCCCAGGCCAGTGAAGAAGGGATTTACACTTGAGTTTCCAAAAGATATGAATCAACTATATCCAAGTGAAGCAGTTATTAGAAAGAGCCTCAAGCTCTCCCCATTAGAAGCTTCAGATATGGTACATGTGTTACCCCTAGATTCCAGGAATCCAATTGTGAGTTATGATGAGGATGAATGTGGATTCTGGAAGATTGGAAGATATGGCAAGGAGGTACACACTTTTACCACTCTCATATCTTTATTTGCAAGTTGTGATAGAGAAGACTTGGTGGACCTTTGGAGGTTACTAGAGACCAAGTATGAGGCTGAAGCACCAACTTCAGCTAATGGAATAAAACTTTGGACCACATTCAAAAGAATGTGTGGGACAAATGAGGAAGATCCTGAAATATGGAAGGATCTTGAAGATGACCTCAGTGGTCTTCAATGGAGGTTATATTCAGCTGCTGGTGTATACCATTTGAGTTCTACAAAGTTTGCTGAGTATCTACTTGTAGATGCTCAGTATTTCATATCCAAGGCTGTTTTGGAAAAGATGAAGGACACCCAGTTGGAGATAGACTATACAAGTGACGTGGCAAAGAATTTGATCAGATTTATTTATTACCAATATGATAAGGTTTGTCAGACTCCTCCAAGTTCTTAATGATTATTCAGAAACTTGATCATAAGAGTGGATATCAAGTTTAGGGGAGGATTGTTGGGAATAAATTAAGGCCAGATCACTTGAACGCTGACAAGAACAACTCAAGCGTTGACAAGAACAAAGTGAGCGCTGACAGCTTAAGCGTTGACAAGTTAAAGTCAAGCGTTGACAGATTGAAGACAAGCACTGATGGAAGATATAAGCTACACGTTTATTATGTTCTAGAATACTTCTAGTAAGGATAGAAAGGACAATGTATTTTCTATGTTTATCTTTACCTAGAATAGTTGATACGTAGCTTATTGTACAAAGCTTCTTAGTCTATAAAAGAAGGCCTTTAGGTTAATGTTTAGTATCAAGTTTTCATTAAGTTTTCATTCGTAAACATCTTTCATTATAAGCAAGTTCGACATTCATAATCAAAGTGAAAGTTTTGTTTACATCTTGTGTTCTTGTTTAAGTATTAAATTCCGCATAATACTTAGATTCACAAAGCATATAACAAAGGTTTCTCTACGTGTTATACTTGATCTAATCTCGTATACACAAAGCTAATCGATCTAAGTTTGGGATCAACAATTCCCTGTCTTGCCCGATCCATCTCCCCTAGAATAGACGAAAGTCTAATTTCTAAGTCCTGGTTTTTAGACTCTGCAGCCTCTAGTTCCAATTTTAGTGTTTCATTTGATGACACATCTCTCTTCAATCTCATAATCTCTTCCTCTAATGCCTTAACTATTGCAATCATCTTGTCACTCATCTCAACACCGTTTTCACAACTATTTGTTATCAAAAGATCCTCATTTTGAGTTTGTTGTTTTAATTCTAAAGATATACAATGTTGTTCTAGTTGATTAAAGCGTTTTGAAAGTAAATTGTAAGAATCTTGTAGCTTTAAAAACTCAGCGTTAGATTCGTGACAAGAATGATTATCTACCTCATTTACAGTATCAGCAACATTTACAGAGAGATCACAAACATCATCACATATATTCACAGCAGCACATTTAATCATAGCGGATGTAAGCTCATTCGAATAATTAACATTTACAGTAGTAAGCACATCACACGAAATTACTTGGGACAAGAATCGGTCATATTCAGATAAAATATTTTCCTTTTCAATTAGTTGTATTTCGTAAGCGAGGTCCATTTCATAAAACACTTTTTGAACTTCTCCAATTTCAAACTCAAGATTTTCTTTAAGAGATGCAAAACTTCCTTTTAGACTTTCGACAAATGGATTGATCTCATTCTTAAACACCTCGTTCATGTGTTCGAAAGCCCATTCTCCGGCGTTTAGGCCATTTGAAGTCGTACATTCCAAAATGACCTTGTCAAAATTAGTAAAGTATTGATTAATCTCTTGCAAGTTTAACCATACAGTGCTAACAGGTGGAAGATCCTTTGGAATTTCCTTAGGACCTTCCATGTTGACAAGTGTAGGAAATGTACTAGGTTTTTCTTCATTTAACATGTAGGTTGGTGCCGTAATGAGATCTTTGTCCATATGGAAGCGAATTCTAAAATCCGTTTTAGCAAGCTCCTGATTCATTTTAAAATAATCACAATCGGGATATTTTGCAGAGTTGTATGACCGATTCTCATCAACTAGATCCTTATTGGTGCGATCATCGAAAATATCAATCGGGTCTAAAACCAATCCTAATTGGGTTGCATTATAAAGTCTAGGACTATGGATTAAAGCTTGTTTTGCATACCGTGGATTAGGGGGAAGGCCTTTTTGACGCGATAAGTTAAATTCTCTAAACAAAGCATCAAATAAGTGCACTAGTTGAGAGGCAGCGTATTGTCTTAAAAGCAAATAATCTAGACTTCTAATCTTATTAGCCGCATTAATTTCCATTTCATTCTTCTTAGACTCTAGTAATTCAAAATCCGTTTGAAGTTTTTGAAAATTAGTGACTACTAACTCTTTTTCTTTAAGTTCATTAGAAAGATCTGCTCTTAAGGTTTCAATTTCTTGCAAATGACCCATTTGTTTGTTTCGAAAATGATCATACTCGGGATTTGTTAGAACACTAGACGTAGGCACTAATTCTAAAGTTTGAACTTTCTCGTTGCTTAAGGCAAGCTCATCAGACAAATTCTTATTCTTAGCTAGGGTTTCTAAGAGTGCAGCATTCATTTGGCTAAGTAATGTAGCAGGAACCATGACCAAATCTTATTGAGCAGGAGTATGCGTATGCGAAATGGCTCCCGGTTGTGATTCACTCAAAGTCTGGGGACTCACATTGACATTACTATCATTGATTGTCTCCTCATTTGAAAGACTCACCACCGAAAATTCATTCGAATCAGCACGCTCTTGCACAACTTGATGTGGTTGAATACTAGCATCAGTGGTATTAATAAGTACCTCAGATCTATTTTTTGGCCCTAAGCTGGAGATAGTTGCCATAAGAGCTGCCTTTGCAGATTGAAATTCATCACAGTCTGAGTCATACGCATCAAGATCATCTGCTTGGTATGTTGCATTCTGTGTGGTGACAACGTCTTGTTCAGCAATCCCTGGATCGGCAAGAAATGCAAGCTCCTCTTCATCAAGTTCCCTTCCTTGTGCCTGAGCATTCACCAGATAAATCTTCTCTGCAAACCATTGACCATCCCTTCTCCTCTTGGGTTTCTTGCAATCCCTGGACATGTGACCTTCTTCCTTGCAGTTGTAGCATGTAATCATTCTCAACTTGCCTGTGGAATTAGCCCGTGGAGGAGTGTTGACCATTGGAGCAGGATTGACCGTGCGAGCATTGGTAGTTGAAGTAGTAGGTCTCCCCTGATAAGGTTGAATAGGTTGAACCATTACCCTGCCATTCTCAATAGTAGCTTGTTGGCGAGAATTGGATGAATTCCTCAACTGATTGTTAGTAGGAGCTGATCCCCTAAATCCTCGTTTGCTTAATGTCCTTGTGAGATAAGCAGACATAGTGGTTAACACTTCAACTGGGTCAGTTCCTTGTTTGAACACAGGAATGGGGACTTCATCATCATCACAATACATTGCTTGGTCTTGTTGAGCTGCATAATCACTAGAAGGAATACTTGAAACTAAGAATTTTTCAATCCTTTTTATGTAAATTTTTTTCGTTCCTCGACTCACTCGAATTGAAATCCAATTTTAACGTAGAGATTAATCATTTTTGGTTATAGAAACTTGATTGGTAATCTATGTCTATTTAAGCTAAAAATGGGGAAAATATGTAGGCTAAGGACTATATAAAAATAAAAGCGCAATTAATTCACGTAAATGTTACTCTAAAATGCAATGTAAAATTAAACTACAAATATAGACCTAGATGCAACAAAAATAAACTATAATTAAAAATAAATCTAAATGAGAAATTAATCTAAATGCAAGCACGTAATAGCAAATAAAAGTGACGAAAAATGAAATCACAAAGATAAACTTAAAATTTAAGCATAAAGCTTCAACCTTTTAAGCTTACTAATCTTTTTAGACGATAAAGCTACAAGCTTTATGTACTAATAAGCTTAATAATCACAAAAAGGTGTAAACTTTTTACTAATAATGAGCTTATCTAAATGAAATGTACTTTTAAAAACTTTTAAACTATTTTTTTTAAAACACAAATAATAATAACTAAAACTAATTAAACCGATTTTTATAAAAAAAAATATAACTTTTATTAAAAACAATTTAAACTAAAACTATCTAATTAAATAAAACTAAAGCTATTAAACTAGAAAAATAAAAAGGAGAGCTTTAGTACCCGTAGTCCGTAGAAAAACGCTCTAAACAAACAACATCAACAACATCAACAAAATACGGCCCGTTAAGTACACGGCCTCCCAATACCAAAACTATCAAAAGCGTAACCCGGCCCGTAAAGTACACGGCCTCCCAAATCAATCTCTAACCAAATTAATCAACCATATCAAACTTGAACCAATTCAATCAACCATAAGCTCTCTACAAAACTTGATGAATCGATTCGCCAATATCACAAAAACACAAGAGGTTAGAACAATAATAAGCAACAATTGATATTCTATAAAGAGATTTAATTAAAACTTATAGATCTAAAATATTTTTTATGTTTTATAAAAGTATTTTAAATTTTAAAGCTAAAAATTATAGATCTACTTAATCTATTTAAAAACCTAATAGATCTAACTAATTTTTTAAGGTTTTATAAAAATACTTTAAATTTTATCTAAACTTATAGATCTAAACTTTTTAATATAAAAAACTAATAGATCTAACTATTTTTTTGGTTTTTTGAAAATATTTTTAATTTTTTTTAAAGCTTAAACTAATAGATCTAAATAACTAATTAATAAAAACTAAAAGTGCTTAAATAAAAAGCTAGCTTATAAATAAGTCGTAAGCATAAGCTTAGGACTTATGAGATTTAAAAAGCTAAAAAGCTAATTAAACGATTACTCCGCAAAGAAGCTAGATCTACTAAAAGGCAACAATAAGCTTGAAATAAAATGAATTATTCCAAACTTTATATAAATCTAATCTTATTTGGAAAAAAATTATAAAAACTTATCCTAAAATAATAAGATAGATTATTACAAAATTAAAAAGAAAGGAAGAATGAGAATATTATTAAGCTAGAACTTGAATTTTATTAAAAACTTGAATATTACAAAGCTTAAAAAATAAAATTACAAAATATAAAACTATATGAAAACTAAGGGAAAATAGGAAAAAACTTGATTAAATGAGATGGGGGGAGGCTTTATATAGGCAGCCAACATGGGGGTATTTTTGTCATTTACTACACTAATTCTTGGAGGCTAAGCATATAATGGGGACAGCTGGCTATTTATTCATTGTTATCATCGCCTCTGCATGCCAGTCTGTATGTGTGTGGGATCTTGGGCCAATCATCAGCCAAGCACACGCTCTCTAACTTTGTTTTCATCACTAGATGACACGTGGCGTCTTTTCATTGGTCAGCCGCCACTGACTCATCTGCCATACTGCATTCCCCTGCCACCTCGTACTGACGTGGCGGCCCCGCCGCCACGTGTCATGCTCCTAATGGCCAGCCGCCAGCCGCCACTGGAATACCCTGCCACCTTGTACTGACACGTCAGACTGACGTGTCAGCGCAGCCACTACAATCACTGAGTGCCACGTGTCGCGCCCTGATTGGCCAGCAGCCTCTGCACAGCACCTGGTACCTGCATGAACAGTTAATTGTCAGTGCCACGTGGCGCGCTGGCATTGGCCAGCCGCCGCCACGTGGTGCTGACGTCAACGCTAACGTCAGCCGGTTTGGACCGGGTTGAGCCGGTCTGAACCGGGTCTGGTTCTGGTTCGGGTCTGGGCCGGTTTGCTTCTGGTTCGGGTCGGCCACGTGGACCACTGAGGTGGTGCCACGTGGCACTGAGTATAAATACTCAGCATAAGCCCTCCCAAGATTCGAACTCAGGTCTGTTGGGCCAAAGTTGAAAGACACAGCCACTGGGGCATGCATACTTTCAATTATATACTTGCAAAAGAATACCTATAACCCCTTTTTGTGCTATGTTTGACTGTGTTTGACCCCCTATTGACCAGGTTTGACTAATTAAATAATAATAATAATAATAATATTAATAATAATGATACAAAAATTATTATAAATTTAAATAAAAACATTATTTTATTTATTTATTTTTTTTTTTCAATTTTCGAAAATATAATTTTATTTATATTATTTATTTTATTTAATTATTAAAAACTATTTATTTAATTTAAAAACTTAATAAACTTTAAAAAATTCATAGAAAACAAACCGTAAAAAGTTACGACGTGAGGTCGGGACCGTTAGCTTCGTAATTTTGTGCTCTTCAATGTGGTTTATTAGTGGATGACTTTGGAGATTGGCAAAAATGGTCCTTGTTGTAAAATCTTCATCAAATCTCTATTTTTAGTCCTCCAAACTTCATTCTTTTGGCACTTTTTGGTCTTTTGACTTTATCTTTGACTTTTTCTTCGATAAATGACCGTGAAATCCCGTGTTTTCTTTCCTTTTGATCTTTTGTACCTATTTTAACACAAAAACACAAAACCACGCGTAATTCCGACTTTAACGATATAAAACACATGATTAGGTCTTGTTTTTCCTTGATTTTAATGGCAAAAGGATAAGTATTTACACACTTATTAATACTCATGTGATCAGAGTAGCTTGATGGATATGCTGCATTCTCTTGATAAGAAGAATATGAAGGCTGAGCATAAGGTGCAATGCTTGCTGGGTGAGGTTGTGAACCATATTGTGATGAAGGTGCATTAAACCGATATTGTTGCTGATGTGAGGTGGGTGGTTGTGGTAGAATCGAGTATTGGGGGAAGGTTGGTGTCATGTAAGGTGATGGATGATAGGCTTGATGTCCCAAAATATAAGGAGTGTTGTTGTGAGACAAGCTTGGTTGATTCGCCATCAAAGCTAATGAATCAGGGTACATACCTCGAGGTGAACGGTGCATGATCACATGTTTCTCATGCTGCTGAAGAAAAGCATATAGTTGATCCAAATTGCACTTATGCAAATCCCTGGTTAACTTAACATCGGTAATATACTCACCCCATTCAGCTTGAGGTAAAGTATTCAAGAATTTGGTGTTAACCTGGAATGGAGCAATCACGAGATTATATACATTCAGATCATTCATGAGAGTGGTGAATCTGAAGTAATAATCGTGAAGCGTTTCCCCTGGGTTGTACGTGAATCTATCAAACAGGTCATACAACTGACATTCCCTTTCCTGTTTGGTAAGAGACGTACCTTGTAGCAACACCTTTAGACGTTCCCATAAATCCTTTGCCACCGTATACTGACTTACCATTCGATAGATGTCATGTGGAAGAGCTTGGAGAATGGTTTGAAGAGCTTTTTCGTCTGCATCAGCAACAAGTTGTTGAGCTGGTGTAAGTTCTTCAAACTCTCTTGGTCGAGTCACATTGTTAACCACGATGGTACCATAGTCAAGTGGACCATTTAAAATTGACTTAACCATAAGCCTCCCATATACCGGTTTTCCCTTAAGGTAAGACATCATCCGGCCTTGCCATGCTTCAAAAACTTCTTTGATGAGCATTGGAGGGCGATTATCCGTTCCCGTAATGACGGAAATATCCGTAAGTGATGTCATCTGAGGCATTACTGAATCCGGATTCATTTTGTTCACTTCAAAGAGACAAAGATTATCGGTTGATCGAGCAGTGAAGTAAAGCTTGTGAATTGTGTTGAGTTTTTGTTGTAAGAAACCAAGATTAAATCCTCTAAAAAATTGTCGAAAAAACAAGTAAAATATCCCTTGATTCGGAACTTTTGTTGATTCGGAAATGTTGATTCGGAAGATTTTGGCTTGGAATACCTTGATTCGGAACTTTTGGTTCGGAAGATTTGATCCGGAACTTTCCCTTGATCCGGAACATTTCCCTTGATCCGGAACTTTACCTTGATCCGGAACTTTCCTTGATCCGGAACTTTCCCTTGATCCGGAACTTTACCTTGATCCGGAACTTTCCTTGATCCGGAACTTTCCCTTGATCCGGAACTTTTTCCTTGATCCGGAACTTTCCTTGATCCGGAACTTTCCTTGATCCAGAACTTTTGGTTCGGAACTTCTTGATCCGGAACTTTCCTTGATCCGGAACTTTTTCCTTGATCCGGAACTTTCCTTGATCCGGAACTTTCCTTGATCCGGAACTTTTGGTTCGGAACTTCTTGATCCGAAACTTTTGTTGATCCGGAACTTTTCGTTCGGAACTTTTGTTGATCCGGAACTTTTTGATCCGGATGTTTTTGGTTCGGAACTTTGTCTGGGTAAACAGAAACTTGTATCGGATGAACAGTCGATCAAAAAATGGTGATTAAACCCAGATTTTTTACCAAATAACCCAAAAAGTTTTGTGATTTCTACAATAATAAGTAAAAACTAATACTTATCTACTAATCCCAATCACAAAAACACCAAAAACTCCAAGAATCAAGATGGATCTTCTTAAAGAACACTAATACAATCAAAAACTAAAAAACCACACAAATCATTACCTTAAATCACCCCATAGCTCTTGATACCAAATGTAGAATCTTGATAACCTATGAATCTATGAAGTGGGTTGATGTTTTCTAGAGAGAGAAACTAGAGAGAGAAAGTGAGAGAAACTATGTGTCTTTTTATTAGAATGAAAACTAGAAAATGAACAACAACCAACCCCTTTCCATGGTGGAAAGGGGTTTATATATCCAAGGCCTTATTTGGACTTGGGCCGGCCCATGACAAGCCCATGGGCCGGTTTCTTACTTAACTAAATAAGTATTTGTTAACTACGAGCTATTATAACATAAATAATATTGTGGAGTGACCGATACTTCTAATATACGTAAAAACGTATTTCTAACAAGTATTAACACTATGATTGAGTAGAATTCATATTATGATGGAGTAAACTAATACTATGCATGTGATTTGGTAAACTTATAATTGTGATTGAGTAGGATTAACACTTTGATTGAGTAGAATTCATATTATGATGGAGTAAACTAATACTATGCATGTGATTTGGTAAAATTAATACTGTGATTGAGTAGGATTAACACTATGATTGAGTAGAATTCATATTATGATGGAGTAAACTAATACTATGCATGTGATTTGGTAAAATTATAACTGTGATTGAGTAGGATTAACACTATGATTGAGTAGAATTCATATTATGATGGAGTAAACTAATACTATGCATGTGATTTGGTAAAATTATAACTGTGATTGAGTAGGATTAACACTATGATTGAGTAGAATTCATATTATGATGGAGTAAACTAATACTATGCATGTGATTTGGTAAAATTATAACTGTGATTGAGTATGATTAACACTATGATTGAGTAGAATTCATATTATGATGGAGTAAACTAATACTATGCATGTGATTTGGTAAAACTATAACTGTGATTGAGTAGGATTAACACTATGATTGAGTAGAATTCATATTATGATGGAGTAAAGTAATACTATGCATGTGATTTGGTAAAATTATAACTGTGATTGAGTAGGATTAACACTATGATTGAGTAGAATTCTTATTATGATGGAGTAAAGTAATACTATGCATGTGATTTGGTAAAATTATAACTGTGATTGAGTAGGATTAACACTATGATTGAGTAGAATTCATAGTATGATGGAGTAAACTAATACTATGCATGTGATTTGGTAAAACTATAACTGTGATTGAGTATGATTAACACTATGATTGAGTAGAATTCATATTATGATGGAGTAAAGTAATACTATGCATGTGATTTGGTAAAACTATAACTGTGATTGAGTAGGATTAACACTATGATTGAGTAGAATTCATATTATGATGGAGTAAAGTAATACTACGCATGTGATTTGGTAAAATTATAACTGTGGTTGAGTAGGATTAACACTATGATTTGATGGAGTAAAGTAATACTATGCATGTGATTTGGTAAGTTATAACTGTGATTGAGTAGGATTAACACTATGAGTAAACTAATACTATGCATGTGATTTGGTAAAATTATAACTGTGATTGAGTTGGATTAACACTATGATTGAGTAGAATTCATATTATGATGGAGTAAACTAATACTATGCATGTGATTTGGTAAAACTATAACTGTGATTGAGTAGGATTAACACTAAACGTTATTTTTACTGCATTACATCGTTATTACTACTAAACGTTCTAGATACTTTTCAAGGTTTAGACCAAGAGCTGAAGGACTATCGAAGAGAATGGCTTGTTCGTTTGTTCGTTTGTGGAGAGAAAGGATGTCACAATTCCAAGACTTCAAATTATTACCAACATCAAAGAAATCCAAGAAAAGAAAAAAGATTTGCCAAAGAGAGCTCGTTTAAAAGAATCTACAACACCGAAAATGAATAGTCTTTCCTACTTTTTCTTTTATTTTTTACTGTTATACACTCGGGTAATAGAATTTGAAGTGAGATATACTAATTTTAAGTGTAATGCATTAAGATACATTTTAATGCATTAACTTTTTTAAACTGAGATGTACTTACTTTATAACTTTAGTGCATTAATAAATATATTGTGATGCTTAATGTATGACTGGAATGCAGTAGAATATTAATGTAGTGCAAAAGAATATAACTATAATGCAGTAGAATGAAAGACAAAATGTAGTTGAATATAAAATATGAGTACGAACAAACACTGTCATCATCAAAATGTACAATATTGTATAGACATTAACTATTCCAAAGTATAATCAGATAAAATTTAAACAATATTTTCAAATGATCCATGAGTATCCCCAATAACCCTTGTTACGCGTTCTATGCTTCTTTGTGTCACGTTGTCTTTGAATTGGAGTGTATCATTGGTATTAGAGGATGCAATCTAGTATGTGTGGCTTGTTAAATACACCTTGCATTGTCACCTGCTTTGTCACTTATCGTTTTTTTGCAGCTTGTTAAATGCATCTTCCTTTGTCCCTTGGGTTATTTTTCCTGTGCCTTTTTACTTGTAGAATAGTTCAAAAATTATATATGAAAGTATTAATATATATTATGTGATGCATTAGAATTTAAAACTATCATACAGTTGAAATAAAGTTGTAATGTAGTAGAAATAAAGCTGTAACGTAGTAAATAATGCATATGAATAACACGAGTAACCTACTGTGTTTCGAATTTAAACCTTAATGTAGTAGAAATAATTTTTTAATATACTAAATCATGCATATGAAGAATGTAAGTAACCTACTCCATTACAATGCCTTAAAATTAAATTGTAATGCAGTAGAAAGAACATTACAAGTAACCTACTGCACTACAATGCATTAAAATTTAAACTATAATACAGTAGAAACAATACTTTAATGTAGTAAATCATGTATATGAACAACCCATGTAACATACTGCATTACGATGCATTAAAATTAAAACTTTAATGTAGTAGAAATAAAGTTATAATGCAGTAAATCATGCATATGAACAATGGAAGTAACCTACCGCATTACAATGTATTAAAATTAAACTGTAATGCAGTAGAAAGAACAATGCAAGTAACCTACTGCATTACAGTGCATTAAAATTTAAACTGTAATGCAGTAGAAAGAACAATGCAAGTAACCTACTGCATTACAGTGCATTAAAATTAAAATGTAATGTAGTAGAAAGAACAATGCAAGTGACCTACTGCATTACAGTGCATTAAAATTTGAACTGTAATGCAGTAGAAATAACTATAATGCATCTTAGTACATGTTCCACTCTACCACACACAATCCTACTGCATCTCTGATCACTTTCTAGTACATCACACAAAATCATACTACATTACAGTTATAATTTTACCAAAACACATATGTAAAGTCTAGTTGAGACATTTTAGCAAACACCTTGTATGCAACTTTCTTAAACATAAAAACTTTAAATCGTAAGAGATCAAAAAAAGCTAGATTCTTGAAATCAAAACTAGTAAATCGATTAAGTAACAAGATATAGGTTACAAATAAACTTACGATGTTGTGGGTATCGATCGTGATAAGTGATCGGGATTCAACGATAAAAATATTACTGGATCGTGATAATCGATCGTGATGCGATGATAAAAAGATTATTCGATTGTATTTGATGTTGAAAAGATGAATAGATCGTGATATTAAGATGTGTGTGAAGCTTTAGTGAGATAAAGTATTTTTAGAGAGGGAAAGTGAGATCCAGAGTGTTAAATTAATGACGGGGATGAGTTTTATGTAAAACAAATTTAGATTTTAGAAAAGATACCCTAAAGTTTGATAGTTTATAAAAAGGCACCATTTTTTTCTTTAATTTTTGATCCATTTTGATAGTATTGATCCAAGGGCTAAGATTTCACCCTATTTATTTTATTATAAGATATGTTTTAGAATAACCTCACTCTCTCTCTCTCTCTCTCTCTCTCTCTCTATATATATATATATATATATATATATATATATATATATATATATATATATATATATATATATATATATATATATATATATATATATATATATATATATATATATATATATATATATATATATATATATATATATATATATATATATATATATATATATATATATATATATATATATATTACACTATATAGTGGTTCTGCGTTGAATACTACAGAGCGTTCAATGCAGAACCATTATTTGTTTACAGAACTTACAGAACCATAGTAATTAATCCCTACACCTTAAAATTTAAACCCAAAACACTAAATCACACTCCCTAAAGTCTAAATTCTAAATTCTAACCCTTAAATCCTAAATCTTAGACCCTAAAATTTAAATTCTAAAACCTAAAAAAAATAATAACTTATAGTTCCGCAAGTTCTATACATAATAATGTTTCTGCATTTAACGCTCTAAAGCACACACCATAAGTAGTAAACCTTAAACAATGAACTCTAAAGCCTTAAATATAAATCCAAAACCCAAAACCATACATCATAAACCCTTAAATAGATAGAAACTAGTGGTTCTGTAAGTTCTGTACAAAAATAGTGGTTCTGCATTGAATACTACACTATATATATATATATATATATATATATATATATATATATATATATATATATATATATATATATATATATATATATATATATATATATATATATATATATATATATATATATATATATATATATATATATATATATATATATATATATATATATATATATATATATATATATATATATATATATATATATATATATATATATATATATATATATATATATATATGTATATATATATATGTATGTATATATATATATATATATATATATATATATATATATATATATATATATATATATGTATATATATATATATATATATATATATATATATATATATATATATATATATATATATATATATATATATATATATATATATATATATATATATATATATATATATATAGCCAATCCATTCTAATAATAACATCAAAACTTCCTAATTCGACGATCATTAAGTCTATTTTAAGAATACGGTTCAAGAGGTTAATGGAACAACCTATAAGTGCACTATTGGTACTCACCAATTTAGCATCAGCTAGTTCTATATCTTTACATTATATATAACAGGAGGGAAATGCCACATAAGCATGTTTAAATCCACCTCATCACTTTCTATTTTTATTAATTTTGATAAATTTTCGTTTTTTTATTAATGTCGCCTAAGCATCAATACAAAATACGTAATTAAAATTTGAAATAAGACTCAGGTGGCAAGGTTCGAACTTGGGTCATCAAGTAGACAAGAAAGGACGCCAACCGGTAGAGCCAAGCTATAACTTGCGTTTGTTATTAAAAACAATATATATATTTTGATATCGCAACGACACAAGCTGAATAAATTCAAGGCGTTTATTTATTACTATTTCAAAACATATGATATTTTTGTTTATGCAATCAAATATATTCTACATATAACAAAACCCTAAAACCGAACATGTTATAAAACCCTAAAATCGATCAGAAAAAAGAACCTAAAGCCATAAAGATCAATAAAAGTGTGTATGATTACAGCGCATGCAACAAGGTTTGTGTTTTTATAGACTAACCATTATATAGAAGTGATTATTATTTATGATATTTTTTATAAAAGTTATTTTATATCTTTTCATACCTGGAATGAACAATCCTTCAACATGAATTGTGAACAGATCTTTAGAATGAACTTAATTGGAATCGAAAAGGGTGTTCAGGTTCTGCTTTTCAATTCGTTTATCTACTCATGTGATGTAGGTGCCAATAAGTACTTAAACAATAAACATCTATGGTAAGATTATTCAGTTTCTGATTTATGATGGTACTTGGTGAAATTATGCAAATGTAGCAACCTTTAAGACAAAAAAAATTGTTATGGAAAACAATCATCACGTATAGAGTTCGTATTTACTTATGAATATGTCTATCCGACCTCAGAAGACAATTTTTTTTATATATATGACTAATAGATACTGACCTGAAGTCATATATAGAAGCTTTTTAAACGTGAATACCTATTCTTATGTGAGGTTTTTATAATTGTTTCAGCTAAGTTAATGGATGATATTATTTTTTGGTTACTTATCAACGCGTTTCCGCTGATTAACCAAGCCTTCCATAATCTTCATCTTTCTAGAGATCGACGGAGAATAGGTTTGAAGAAACCATAGGCGATGTCAGCTTCTAATGACACCAATCGTATTGTATGAGGATCTCCAAATAAAAATGCTTGGCTTCAGTCAGTTACACGGCTGAGCATGTTGCCAATAATGGACAATTCGAGTTGTGGTTCAACACATGAGTCCTCGGTAACCATCCCATCTCCCTTTATGTTACATTTTAAACGGTTGCAAATAATTAAAATTCAGAAGATAAACTTGATCAAATATAGATTCACAACGACGATTAGGAGGATATAAAAATCATGAAAAATTCAGTAGAACATCAGGTCAACTAATCATACGTGCACCAAAAAAAATTGAATAGTTGAAAAAATTAGCGTGCATCTCTCCTACTGTGTTAATGACTATGGTGTTCACTATCTTCCCTAGAGAACTCTTGGAAAGCACTCTTCCTTGAGGGTGTCGTGAGGTGTAACAATGAGTTAGGAACCCAAGTGATGTCGAGGGTAAAACCTAACTGTTTAATGTTGCAGGTGAGACCCAAGTGAAATCTAGGTATGTATCTTGATTTTTAGGGC
Organism: Glebionis coronaria; assembly: GCA_025667525.1. Taxonomy (NCBI): domain Eukaryota; kingdom Viridiplantae; phylum Streptophyta; class Magnoliopsida; order Asterales; family Asteraceae; genus Glebionis; species Glebionis coronaria. Next base: position 114,306 of record JANFOE010002430.1, on the reverse strand, counting down.
TGGATTATTATTAGTTCTAAGCTTATTATGCAACCTCTTATAATATATCTCTTGTCCTAAAGGCTCAAAGTAGTGAACTAAGAGGATTTTAAGAAACCTACTAAATAGCTTAAGCTGATGGTAATAACATAATGAATTTATCATACCGCTATTATATGCAGAAGTTAAGTATTATATTGATGTAGATCATGGTTTCAAGTCGGTTTTGTTCTTACGACTGGTACCAACAACGCATATGGGCTTGGCTATTCGGGTGTAGTAATGGCCCCTCTTCGTTGGGTAGCTAGAGTAGGCGGTTTAATTTTAGCTACATCCATTTCACTCTGCGCAAAGGATCTCATTGCACAACTTCACCAGTATTGGTTGAAAAGAATGTGTTGGGAGTGAAGGCAACCCCAACCCCTAAAGCGGAAGAAAAACTGGTACAGAGGAAAAGGTTCCAAAACATGTTGGTCAGATCCAAGAGAAACTTTCAAGCAAAAGGAGGTGAAGTAAAGAATGAAATGGGAAGATAGAATAGGAGCGTTTAAGGATAGAAGAACTTGAAAGAATCACAGAAGATAAATAGGGTATGAAGAAAGAACGAGAAATCCGAAGAAGAAAGAAAGGTTAATTCTGACAACTAAGCAAAAACGTAATACGTTAGACACCCATGAAAGATTCTGTTTCTGAGTTAGGATATGTAGATGATGACAAGATTGCTCACTTAGAAACGCAATACGTTGAGGAGATAACCAAGACTCATGTACTTGAAGAGAACAGGAACAAATAAGAGGACGAGAAAGAGTAAATTTAGAAAATAAGATATGTATCACCATATCGGTAAATAAGTAACCGAGATAGGTAAATAAGAAACCCAGAGATCGGTTCGTATATAGACAGGACGATTGGATCTGAGACACGAACATGTCAGAAAATAAGTTCCTAGAACTGCAGGATCACATATTTTATCTCATCCTCCTAATATAACTGTCAGATATAGAGATGAAAACTAATGATTCAGCCACCACCTTCAAAAGCAATGAATGCAATCGATAACAATGCTCAGACTAAGGAAGTAGTGCCTGGAATAAGTTACTGATCAGTTGCTGTTTTGGAGAGATTCTGATATAGCTCGCCATGAAAATAAGAAAGCTTTATCCCTCTTTACAAAGAGAAAAGTTAGCAAATCATTAATGGTAGCTTTTCGTTGGCAACAGATGGCATAGATGGAAGCACACTACTCTCGCCAACTTGATGAAACTAAATCAGTATGTTTTAGTCTCCTCTAAACTCCAGAAGAACATCCTCGCAAAAACTCGGTCTTCATCTGTTAATGAATGCAGATCGGGATTTTATTACCTCATTAAGGTGCACACTCACTTCTATGAACGTTATGAGCTGTGAATGCAAGAAAAGTTGACACTAATCTCCAAAAATTAACTGACTTTTATAGCATACTTTTAGCTAGAGTGTCATAATGCCAATGTCACTATGTCATTATGGTTTTGTACATGAAGTAGGATTAGGTCTACGAATGATAATATTGTGTAATCATAGCTCAAAACAAACAAGGTCTGTTTGGAACATTCTTATTATATAACTTATTATTTGCTGGGCCTCATTTCAAATATCTGGCTGAGTTTTTTTCATAATCACAACTTTCTTATTGGTTGATTTTGTTTCTTATGGATCATACTAGGCTTCTGCTGGGCCAAACATATTTATGGTTTTTTCTACAAGGTAAATGAGTATATTAAGATAAACCTCAATATCGTATTTTATTTAAAGATTTCTCTAGGTATCCACAATTGGTTGAATTCACATGAACATGAGTACATACTCACTGATGACAAAGACAAACCAAATTACGGTTAGTTCCTTAAGAATAGACAAATAAAATTTATAAAGAGTCTTGAACTTATCAAACGTGCTTATGTTTTTGTTTGATTTTACATCCTGTGAATGTAAAGTACAAAGAAACATTAGAACCTTTTATTCTACTTCATGATTTTTAGACAAACTTTCTAAACAGTAGGTAGTTCATTAGTCAAACGAGTTGCTTATTTTCTCAGGACCAAGATCATTTTCCCTCTAAGAAAAAATAAAAGTGCTAAACAATTGGAGCTTATTGCTGATGCATATCGCTTATAACGCGTCTTGCTGCCGTTGATGATGTCGATGGTTGATGTTACTCTTGATACAAATAACTGTTAATGCGGAGGTGGTTGCCGTTTCCAGAGACTCCTCTAGATCACAATCCTTATATATAGGTTGTACTGCAAATTACAGTTATAAGTACAAGCAAAGACTTTTAGAAGTGTTATTTGAGTGACATGAATTAACCTGAGGAAAACGAGTTGCTTATTTTCTCGGATCAAGAACGTTTTCCCTCTAAGAAAAATAAAGTGCTAATATGATCTTAAATAGTTTTATGCAGATCAAACAAGTGGAGCTTATTACTGATGTGTCTCGCTTATGACGCGTCTTGCCGCAGCTGATGATGTCGATGGTTGATGGTACTGTTGACACAAATCGTTGTTGCTGTGGAGATGGTTGCCTAATGTTGGGATTTTGCTAGGTTCAATTGTTGTTCTCGGTATCTTAACGAATTGATCTAGGCTCTCTATGTGACTCAGTCGTTCTTTGGTGAAACAAATAGTTTTGTCGTTCTTTTTAAAATTAAAGGTGCAAAACTTTAAAGTAAAAGTGCGTTAAAGAAAATCTAAGTCTAATTAAAATAATGGTGCAAGTATTTAAAAGCGTGACTAAAATTAAAAAGCACTAAAGTAAATGACGCAAACTTAAATCTAACTAAGGAAATCTTAAAACGCAACTAAAACTTAAACTAAGGCAAGACTAAAATTTAACTAAGGCAAATAAACTTAAGGTGCAATTAAAATAAAGGCAGGAAAAATTAAGCTTGAAAATAAAAGACTGAAATTTAAAAAGAAAAACCAGAAAGAACCTGACAAGAAACCTTTGATTCGGAAGTTCAAAACTTCCGAATGAACTAGCTTGATCCGGAACTTAGCCCTTGATTCGGAACTTTTAAGTTCCGAATGAACAAAAAGGTTGTTGATCCGGAACTTTGTCCTTCGTCCGGAACTTGGTTCGGAAGATCTGGCTTGACTCGGAAGTTTGTCTTTCGTTCGGAACTTCGTTCAGAAGTTTCGTTCGGAACTTCGTTCGGAACTTCGTCCGGAACTTTCGTTCGGAAGTTCGTTCGGAACTTTCTAGAGTTCCGAATGAATATGCTGACCCGGAACTTCTGTTGATCCGGAAGTTTTCCTTGATCCGGAAGTTTTGTTGATCCAGAAGTTCTAGACTTCCGAATGAGCACAAACTGGTTCGGAACTTTTGAAGTTCCGAATGAACAACTCCTTCTCACCTTGGCTCGGAACTTTTCCTGGGAATACAGAAACACAGAAACAAACTATCCCGAAGAACAAGGGATCAAAAATAAACACGATCTAACACAAATTCAACTAAAATCAACACAAAGATTTAATTAAACTATTAAAGAAACAACAGTAAACATAATCAAACAATTTAAATCAATAAAACAAACAAATTTAACCACAATAATCAAAAACCCATTTGATCAAAATAAAAGCATGAACATGAACGCAAAACATAAACATAAAAATCAAAGATTGAGAAAGGTAGATAAGAGATTGACAAGATAAAGTAAAGATTGACAATAATTAAATAAAAACTTACTTGAAATTAAATGAATTTAAGGTGCAAGACAAGGTAATTAAATTGACAAGTATTTAAATGACAAGGTAATTAAATGGTGGAAGACTAATTGTCACACTTAGCCAACAAAGAAAAATAATAACAACTAATCTCTATATATAGGGGAGGATTAGGAAGCTTCCTCCCCTCCTTCATTTCTTCTTAATTGCGTCATTAGGTCCCTCCTTCTTTTAATCTTCATTAATTGCATCATTAGTCCTTCCTTCTTTTAATCTTCATTAAACTTGGACTTTAAGGACTTTTTGGCTTGGGATTTCTTTGAACTCGTCTTTAAATTCTTCAATGAAATAGACTTGAGTTCTTCGGCTTTTGATAAACTTCCGTCTTTTGACTTTTTCTTCGATAAATCTTCAGAATTGGTCTTGGACTTCCGTTATTTTTGCACTCTTGACTTCTCGACTTCGTCTTTCATCTTTTTCTTCAATAAAAGTCCGTAAATGCCCGTGAATTCCCGTGTTTTCTCCACTTTTCAGCTTTTCATCCTAAATCACAACAAAAACACAAACCACGCATAATTCCGACATAAAAGACATAAAATACACGTTTTGGTCCGCTTATTATTGTAATTAAGTGGTGGAAAAGATGTGTGTTTACACACATATCAAATCCCCTACACTTGACCATTGCAATGTCCTCATGCAATGCATTAGTTACAAAGCAAGTTTACATTTTTCATCATAATCAATCCACGTTGGCCTTTATTAAAGAGATAGAAAATTAAAAACATACAAAATAAAGAAATCAAAAGCATACCTCGGGTTTTGGAAATGTCATGAATAATCATCATCCTCAAGTTTTCACTTCCTCCAAACCAAGCTTAAAAACGAGATCATTGTTATTATAAGTTAGTAGACTAACACGAACTCATGTGGGCCAATTACTCACTTAGACTCCCTTATTCCTAGGTGTATCTCTTATATTTTATTATTGTCTTGAATGATCACGAGGATGCATTTTTGACTTATTTCGATAGTTATTAAGTCTGAAAATAAAGTGAACGATTTAATCAATAGTTAGCTAAAGGACAAAATCTTTTAAAACTGCTTCTCGGGACCTCATAAAGTTCATATCTTGGCATAACTCGTTTCGCGATTTGAGACCTTTCTCGGACCGATATTCGGCAGCGACTTCATACTTCAAACCTTGAGAGACGTTCATGAAATTATGGTCTTCTCTTCATAATGGAATTTCTTCACTTGAAGTTTTGAGAGATTCATACTTGGACCACGACTTCTTCATTTTTCTCCAATCTTTATTTTGGACTTTGATATACAACGATCCGCCTCCTTTTATGACTTGGATCTATTTATCCTCATACCTTGTTAGGGTCTTTTCGGATACACTTCTCCATGACTTTTGGGGAGTTTTGCTTTACGTCGTGTGTCTCGATCCTTCATATTGATTTTCGATAAATGATTCTTCACATCACTTCTGGATCTTTAGCAACAAAATATAGCCCTCATGCCTTGTTAGGGCCTTTTCGGACTCGCCAATCTTCGCATCCCGCTTCAATAAGTTATGCCTTGGCTATGAACTCTAATCCATACCGAGCAACTTTTAAACGATCTTGGGCTAGAAGCTAAGTAACTTTTCAAATCGTACAACCTTATTTATTAGCAGATAAATTATTTAGCAAGCGATGGGAGAATAGGCTTATAATTAACTCACATAAATTCACGAAAGAACACCAAACTTATAATTGGCTCTATCATCTCTCGTTCTCCACAGTTTAAAATCTCAAGTAATGAGACTCGTGGATACTTAGCCTATTAAATCAAAGTTTTGGGTTTTCGAGTCGCCTATAGGATCTTGCAAATTCTTAGACTTTTTCAAGTTTAGAAATCGCATTTTAAAGTTCCCTTGATAAACGACTCTCTAGGATCAATTATAGGAACTTGCGAAAAGTTCTTGTTCTTAACCCGTGAGAGTTAAGACTTTCGCGTTTTATAGCTCCCTATATAAAAGCCTAGCAAAACTTGACTTAAACACGTTAAGGATACTAGCTAGAGTAAACTTAGATAAGTAAACTCGGGTTGAGTCAAAAGATTCACAACGTTTGAAAATTAAAACCACTTTATTTAAACATTTATTCTAACAAAGAAAGAAAATAACTATACAAAGGGAAAAACTAATAGGCCAAAATAGATCAAAAATTTTGAAAAATGTCGAAAAATTGATTTTCCGGTTAAAATGAGGACAAAAAACAAGGAAAAGACCACTTAACTTCGATAGAAGTCCCCCTACACTTAAGATAAACATTGTCCTTAATGTTTAAGCATGTGGGAGTAAACTCCCCTACACTTAGGACATTGTGCACTTTGTTTAAATCTCGCTAAGGAAAAGACAACTAAAGAGATTCCTATTTTAATATTGAGAAAATATAAAATAGTGAATCGAAAAGAGTTTAGGATAGAACCGGGAAGAAGTGGACACGGAATCACGGATCGTCAATAATCATCAAGAGTGGATCGTTGAAGCTCGAATCCCTGATTAAGAAGTGAGGAGAGGAAAGCAAACCAAAGGGTCCCCCCTACACTATGATAAAGAAAGAGAAAAGATAGATGCATGGGTTGCCTCCCAAGAAGCGCTTGGTTTTTGTTAACCGAGTCGTGAGCCTGACTCGACCTTGATCATCAACGGAAGAAGCGTGAAACATGTCCACCAGGATCAAAGACATAGTTTTCGTCCATCAAATAGCACAAGCTTAAGGCGAACAAGGCAAGCCAAAGAAGAGTAGGCAAGGTTCCCTTAAGCAGTGATGGAGCACGGTGGAAGCAAGGTTGAAGTGGTGCAAGCAGATTTCCAATAATTCCAAAGATTTTTCCTTTTATTTCATCAGGTGGATACTGAGATGGATTAAAGACTTCAATACCGGGGTCGAACACCTTTTCCTTTAGGGGAAAATAGCACTCAGGCTCAGCCGAGTGTGAAGAAGATCCGCAAAGAAGCACAACCTCGTCCTCAGAAGGAGGACAAAGAGGTGTCAAATCATATGTGCAACGGATATTGGTGTCGACCGGTTTCTTCTCCTTTGACAGAATGTTCTTCAAATCCAAAGTAGGATCAAGACGATAATCTTCAAAGTCATAAGGAGGAGCATCACTCTCATGAGGGAAGTAAGTGTTGAGAAATTCAGAGAAGTCTTCCTCAAATGAGTAATCGTCCAAAGTAGGATCGAGTGATGGTGGAGGATCTTCATCATGTGAAGAATCGCTCGAGAGAGTATCAGCCTCATCAAAATCATCGAAAGTGGGCAGCTCGGGATACTCAGAAGTACAATCAAAATCATCCGAATCTGAGCTAGAATCATCATCATCATAAGCATCGAAGACCGGTGGAGAATCATAAATGGGAGAAGCGTCCAAAGTGGAGCGAGAATCATCCACATCATCGTCAAAGAGTAGATTATCGATGGAAGAATCGAATAGAGGATTGTCATAGACGGTAAAGTCATCGAGCAGATTAATCATATTCACTGATTCTCGTCCATAGTATTTGCCTGTAAGCTTCCCCATTTGGAAAATTTGTGAATCATTCCCGACTCTTAAGATTAACTCACCTTCGGCAACATCCACTAAAGCACGTCCGGATCTCAAGAATGGCCGACCAAGTATTAAAGGAATACGAGGGTCCATTTCATAATCAACTACGACAAAATCGACCGGGAAAGTAAATGCGCCAACTTTAATGAACACGTCTTCGGCTATACCAACGGGGTAAGCGAGAGTGCGATTTGTAAGTTCAAGAGTCATCTTTGTTGGAGTGAGGTCGGGTAATGATAGTGTTTTCCAAACACTCAGTGGAAAAATTAATACTAGCCCCGAGATCAGCAAGGGCAGTAAATTCTTTAGTTTTGTTGAACACGCAAGGCAACACAAAACGACCGGGATCTCCAAGCTTTTCCGGAAGTTCTTTAAGAATAACTGCAGATCAGTTTTCATTTAAGCGTGTGTTGGCGAGTTCAATCAGCTTCTCCTTCTTGTTAAGCAATTCCTTAAATGCTTTAACAAATTTGGGCATGTGGACAAGTGCTTCAAGAAAACTAATGCCGAAGCCCATTTGAGAAATCATATTGATATATTTTGTCACTTGAGAGTCCTCCTTTGTTAGATCATTGGTCTTGCCTATGCGAGAAGGGTATGGGATTCTGGGTTTATAGGTGGAAGGTGAAGGTGTAGTCGGTAAAGGTTGAGATGTTGAAGGATCCTTCCGAGAGACATCGTTATGACGAGGCGGAGACGGTGATGGTGCACTAATACTAGGTGTAGGAGGAGTAGGGATACATGGTGGTGGAGGAGGTGTAGATGATGGGGGTGGGATTGGTGGTTCTACGATGGTGACTCCACTACGAGTAGTAATAGCACTCACATTGGCTCGCGGATTGGTGACGATGTTTGAAGGTAGAGAACTTGAAGTAGAAGGTTGAGTGGCGGGCAAGAAACTAGCCAACAGATTCTTTAATTCAGTTGTTTGAGTGCTGAAGGAGGATTGAATATTATCACGAACCTCGGTTCTAATGTCATTACCTTGCTTCATGATATCTCCTTTCAAATTGATTATTTGGCTCTGTAGATTCTTGATTTGCTCACCTTGGGTTCTCATTGTGGCTTCAACGTCGGGATTAATGGGTGGGGTTTGTTGGGTGGGTGGTTGATAAGGATTAGAAGCTCTTGGTGGGATTTGGTTGCTTCTATTGTAGTTGTTGGCGGGGTTTTGGTTTTGAGGAGAAAAACCGGGTGAAAGGTAATTGTTGGATCGGTAACTCAGCTGATTTCTATCCCCTTGTTGTCGAGCTTGGTAATTTTCCGGTGAATAATTACCATAAGCTGCATACACATTTTCCGGATTTCCTTGTGTCGAAGGACAATCGGTGTATGAGTGAGGACCGCCACATGTTTCACAAGGATTAGCAACCGCTTTAACTTGTTGTTGTTGGTTTGAAGCGAGAAGCGTAATACTTTTGCTCATTTCAGTCATCATGCGGGTGAGTTCGGTCATCTCAGGGTTTGCTGAGGTAGAGGAAACATTGACTCTCGGGTTGTTCCTTGAAGAAGCAGAGGAATCCCAGTTTTTGTGGTGAGTAGTCATGGTCTCAATTAACTCTCTACACTCCTCGGGTCTCCTTTTCATGAATGTGCCACCGGCGGCTGCATTTATCGTATCACGATCTCGAAAAGTTAAACCGCTGTAGAAAGTATCGATTAAGGTCACAGGGAGCATGTTGTGGTTTGGACATCTATCGATCAAGACATTATATCTCTCCCAAGCATCAAAAAGGGATTCATCGGGATCTTGCATGAAACCGCTGATCTGATTGCGGAGGCTTGTGACCATGGATGGTGGAAAGTAGCGCGACAAAAAGCGTTGAGTCATGTCATCCCAAGTGTGAATAGAATTCTTCGGGAGACGATCAAACCATTTTTCGGCATGATGTAATAAAGTGTGTGGAAAGAGTTGTAGGCGAAGTTCATCCATTATGGCACCGGCCAACTTCATGCTTTGGGTGATTGTAATGAACTTTTCGAGGTGTTTGTTGGCATCATCATCAGGCAATCCACGGAATGGGTTAGTTTGTACTTGCTGAATCATGTGGTGCTTCAACGAAAACTCAGGAGCGTTGATTTGCATCGGCGCAATCGGTCCTCCTCGTCCAAACATGGTTGGTTGACAAAGTTCCTCCATGGTCCGAAGATCGGGCTGTGGAAGAGCATTGTTGTTATTATTAGGGTGCGGTGGATTATTGTTGTTTACTCCTGACATAGCTAGATCTTCTTGAGGCTCGGGCTCTTGATAATTAGAAGATCTAGTACGCATGCACCTACAAAGACAAAAGAAAAAGAAACCAAACACAAAAACAATATATATACACAATAAAGATAAAATCTTTTTGGATTTTTGAAATTTTTAATTTTTATGTATTTTTATCAAAAAAAAAATTTTAATTTTTATGGTTTTTTTGAATTTTTTATGCAAGAAAAATAACGCTCACAAGTGAACGGATCCCAAAAAGTAACGCGTCTCTCACAGAAAACCGTTAATCTTTACGAAAAGAGCCGGCAGCGGCGCCATTTGATAACTTGGTTTTTGCCTAATTAAAAAGATTCGTTGATGTATGTGTCTTCGAATTGAAAAACTTGTGTTTAATGTGTGACTCAGTTTTATTTTGGTGGAAACAAAGATGTGTCGTTGTAGTTTTTTAAAATAAAGGTGCGAAACAATTAAAGTAAAGGTGCGTTAAAGTAAATCTAAGTCTAATTAAAATAATGGTGCAAGTATTTAAAAGTGTGACTAAAATTAAAAAGCACTAAAGTAAATGACGCAAACTTAAATCTAACTAAGGCAATCTTAAAACGCAACTAAAACTTAAACTAAGGCAAGACTAAAATTTAACTAAGGCAAATAAACTTAAGGTGTAATTAAAATAAAGGCAGGAAAAATTAAGCTTGAAAATAAAAGACTGAAATTTAAAAAGAAAAACCAGAAAGAACCTGACAAGAAACCTTTGATTCGGAAGTTCAAAACTTCCGAATGAACTAGCTTGATCCGGAACTTAGCCCTTGATTCGGAACTTCTAAGTTCCGAATGAACAAAAAGTTGTTGATCCGGAACTTTGTCCTTCGTCCGGAACTTGGTTCGGAAGATCTGGCTTGACTCGGAAGTTTGTCTTTCGTTCGGAACTTCGTTCGGAAGTTTCGTTCGGAACTTCGTTCGGAAGTTCGTCCGGAACTTTCGTTCGGAAGTTCGTTCGGAACTTTCTAGAGTTCCGAATGAATATGCTGACCCGGAACTTCTGTTGATCCTGAAGTTTTCCTTGATCCGGAAGTTTTGTTGATCCGGAAGTTCTAGACTTCCGAATGAGCACAAACTGGTTCAGAACTTTTGAAGTTCTGAATGAACAACTCCTTCTCACCTTGGCTCGGAACTTTTCCTGGGAATACAGAAACACAGAAACAAACTATCCCGAAGAACAAGGGATCAAAAATAAACACGATCTAACACAAATTCAACTAAAATCAACACAAAGATTTAATTAAACTATTAACGAAACAACAGTAAACATAATCAAACAATTTAAATCAATAAAACAAACAAATTTAACCACAATAATCAAAAACCCATTTGATCAAAATAAAAGCATGAACATGAACACAAAACATAAACATAAAAATCAAAGATTGAGAAAGGTAGATAAGAGATTGACAAGATAAAGTAAAGATTGACAATAATTAAATGAAAACTTACTTGAAATTAAATGAATTTAAGGTGGAAGACAAGGTAATTAAATTGAGAAGTATTTAAATGACAAGGTAATTAAATGGTGGAAGACTAATTGTCACACTTAGCCAACAAAGAAAAATAATAACAACTAATCTCTATATATAGGGGAGGATTAGGAAGCTTCCTCCACTCCTTCATTTCTTCTTAATTGCGTCATTAGGTCCCTCCTTCTTTTAATCTTCATTAATTGCATCATTAGTCCTTCCTTCTTTTAATCTTCATTAAACTTGGACTTTAAGGACTTTTTGGCTTGGGATTTCTTTGAACTCGTCTTTAAATTCTTCAATGAAATAGACTTGAGTTCTTCGGCTTTTGATAAACTTCCGTCTTTTGACTTTTTCTTCGATAAATCTTCAGAATTGGTCTTGGACTTCCGTTATTTTTGCACTCTTGACTTCTCGACTTCGTCTTTCATCTTTTTCTTCAATAGAAGTCCGTAAATGCCCGTGAATTCCCGTGTTTTCTCCACTTTTCACCTTTTCGTCCTAAATCACAACAAAAACACAAACCACGCATAATTTCGACATAAAAGACATAAAATACACGTTTTAGTCCGGTTATTATTGTAATTAAGTGGTGGAAAAGATGTGTGTTTACACACATATCATTGCCATTTCCAGGGACTCCTTTAGACCACAGTCCTTATATATAGGTGGAACTGCATATTATAGTTATAAGTACACGCAGAGACATTCGTATGTTAGAAGTTTTGTTTGAGTGACATAAATTAACCTGAGAAATGGATATATACGGTTAGTACTGTAGATTTGTAAATCTATGCTTATGTTTTTAGAGAGAGAAAGAGATAGAAAGATGGTGGATTTCACACTTCTAGAGAGAGAAAGTTAAGAACAACTATGTGTAAAATTATGAAAAACCACACCCCTCTCCATCAAAGGAGAGGGTTTATATACCCAAGCCCTTGTCATGGGCTTGGGCTTACATTTGGGCCGGCCTACACATGTTGTAGGCTAGGCTTGGTGTTGTTTGTTAAGTAAAGACATGTAACTAAACTACGAGCTATTACATGGACTACCGTTGGAGTGACCGATCCTTCTTAATACGTAAAACGTATTTCCAACAATCTCCCCCTAAGGGAGGTCACTCCAAACAAGGGCGTTATCCAAGTTACAATAATAAAATAAACCTAGCATACTATGCTTGTCTTGAGCTCGTAGTCTTCGTCTTTCTTTTTCTTTTTCTTTTCTGGTGAACATGATGATGTGATCTTTGATATCAATCTTTGAGCATTAATCTCTTGTCTTGATCTCGTGCATCCATCACTTGTGATCTTCGCCTCTTCGTGACACCATGTCCCACATACTTATACCTTTATAATTCTTGAAAGCTTCAGAGTTTGATACAGCGGAAGACTTAACTTTTAGGCTTTCTTGAATTAGATGAGGTATTAAGTGCATAAAGTATAAGCATGCGGGGACGACTTCTTCTTGGATCCCGCAACGCCACCGTCTTCAAATGCCGCAACATAAGTAGACACGAAAGAAATGGCTTTGAACATTTCATTCTAAATCGGTAGCATTTTACCTCCGGTCGGTGAAGACCGTTGGACGATATTAGATATCGTACCCGTGACGGATAGTTTCAATTAAGTAACTTCCTGACAGGATTTCGCGGGTAAACCCGTTCTCTTTATTCGACCGTCCAAAGCTGACTGCGAACATAAAGAGTGAATCATTTGGATAATAATATCCGCATGATTTGAAGCCGTCAATTCATGTTCCTGGAACAAGTGAAATTCAATTAAGAACCGCACTATCGTTGCTTTCCAGTTGTCACGAGCTTAATTCGTATAGAATCTTGCAAGTTACCTACCAAGTGCTGTTTGAGGTTAACACTAGAAGGATTTCCACTCATCACCGTGAACACAAAGGTATCACTCTGAGTGTTCTGGCAAGATCACTGAGATATTGCGTAGAGGCCTGGAACGTGTTTAAATTCAGTTAAGAATTAAACATCTGTTGCTTTCCAGTTATCACAAGTTTGATTCATAAAGAATCGCACAAGTCACCTACCATGAGCTTTTTGATATTCGCTCAAGAAGGATTTCCATCTTCATTGTAAATACTTTCGTATTACTCGGATGTTCAGGCAAGATCATGAAGATTTTGCGTAGGACTCTTAAGATTTTTCTTACTTTTCACAGTGTATGAAGAAGCAAGTTATTATGAAAGTGTGTCCTAATGAGATATTTAATGATCTCAAATGGCTCTAGACTCGATCGTGCACTTTGGATTTTAGTGATCGGAGGCTAGAGAGGAGTGCCACCATTTCAATACCAATTTATTCGGAGTGAATAAATCGATAGATAACGTGTTGTCTCTGTGTGATTAAAACAAATATCTTTTGAGAGATATCTGAGTTAGCTGGGATGGGTTGTGCATTGCATCACTGGGTCCATGATGTCTTATCTTCAATATCAAGCATCATTAAAAATGATCTCAATAGCATATGTATTGACCCGGTTTCTGCCTAAAGTTGTAAGGAGGGCTTCTTTCTTTACACCCTTTATCTTTACAATTCTTTTTCATTCTTCAACCCCTTCAATGCTTACCAATACGTCATAACTAGCACCTTGTTGTGATTGTTCCAGTGCTAACTTAAGTACTTGGTCGGCATTCAGCTACGTTCACAATCTTTCCCCAACTTTCCTAAGGACGACTATTTCTAGCTATGGAATGTCCTTGGGAAGATTCCTCCGGTTCTGGAAGAATCATAGGACTTAACCTATCCTACCATCCTTATGTCACCACAATCTTCATCGTCGTGAAATAAATGGGTTTCGGGTAAGTATATGTCACCATGAAAATCCATTTTTATATATAAATCCGTTTTGCTCCCCCTTAACATATGCCACGATATTCGAAAAGATTTCGCATATGTCGGGATGAGCCAGCACATTAAGTCAAACCATTTGTGATAATATCCCATATTAAATCACATTTTCTCCCCCATATTAAAAATATTAACCCAATCGATGTTTTTAACATCAATTGATTTAATGTAGTTTTAACAAAGGTTTTGGGAAGAAAAATGCGAGTCTGTTTTATCTTCATGATATCAAACGTATGAGATATGATACCGTTTTGTAACATGATCACATATTCACCATATTAAAAAGAATTGACAAGGTTGGACCTGATTAGTGAGAACATCATATGATAAGATCAAATGGTTCTTGTCAGCATATGTTGGTCGCCTCGTCACGTCTGAAGTCATCTCTTGACACCATATGTACGATTGGTATTGTTGTCTTGACACCAACTTGTGAGCTTGGCACGTTCGGCATCGAAGATTCTGAATGCTTGACAATTGCTCCCCCTCAATTGTTGACCCGTGTTCTATCAAAAGAGCTGTAGTCGTCGGTTGAGTAGTCGCATCGTCGAGTATGTAGATACCAATTGTAGATAGCATGGTTGTAGAGATGATAGCTTCATAAAAACAAGACTTCTCTTGTTTTAACAAATAAATGCACTGAAACGTACATAGATTTGTGTTAGACCAAGTTATAAAGTAAACTTGATCCCTTACAAGGTTTTAAAGTAAACCTTGCCCGAGAAAATTAATTCCCGTTGTGAGCCAAAGCTTTCATAAGAAATACTTGACTTTAATGTGAAAACCGGGTTGCAGTCAGAAATAACTACAAGCCAATTAGGCATGTTTTATGAAATATTTACAACTTTTGTACGAACTCTATTTATGGCGCCGTGTCGATATTAATCAACATTTCAAAGGCCGTAAATATTATCGTACCAAAAGACATGCCTTTGAAAAATAAAGTAAAAATATTTTTGGATTTTTCTAGATTTTTCAATTTTTATGGTTTTTATGTGATTTTATATTTTTGTATTTTGCTTTTGAGGATAAAAATATAAACAATATATACAAATGATCACCAAGGATACGGAGAATAGTTTTACCACCACTATTCTTTCGCTTCATCTGCTAGCTCCTTAAGAGTCTCAGGCGAGAAGGTTCTCATTCCTAGCTTGTCGGCCAAAAATTCAATTCGAGCGCGATCTAAAGCCTTCGTGAAAATATCCGCCAATTGATACTCAGATCGGACAAAGTAAAGCTCGATTACTCCATTTTCCACTTGCTCCTTGATGAAGTGGTAGCGAATGTCAATATGCTTCGACCTGGAGAATTGAACATTGTTGCAGCATAAGGCAATTGCACTTTTGTTGTCGCAGTACATCGGAATCTTGTTGAAACCTAGACCATAGTCGGTTAATTGCGATCTCATCCAAAGAATTTGAGCACAGCAACCGGACATAGCTATGTATTCTGCTTCCGTACTTGAAATTGCAGCGCTTTTCTGCCTTTTCGATGCCCAACTGATTAGTCTATCTCCTAGTAGTTGCAAAGTTCCACTCGTGCTACGCCTTGTATCTTGACAACCCGCGTGATCCGCATCTGCATATGCCATTAGTGCAATAGAAGAGTCCTTCGAATACCAAAGTCCCCGATTAATGGTTCCTTTTAGGTATCGAAAGATCCTTTTAACAGTAGCTAAGTGTAACTCAGTAGGCCTAGTTTGATATCTAGCACACATACATATAGCAAACTGAAGATCAGGTCTACTGGCTGTGATATACAGAAGAGTACCTATCATTCCATGATAAAGTGTCGGATCAACGGCAACTCCATGTGGATCTGCATCAAGCTTAGTTCGTTCCACCATTGGAGTATCCACGGGGTCGCAAGATTCCATCTTATACTTCTTAAGCGATTCAAGGGCATACTTGGATTGATTGATAAAGATGCCTCTGGGGCTCTGAGATATCTGAAGACCTAAGAAGAATGATACCTTGCCCATCATTGACATCTTAAACTTGGAAGACATGAGTGTCCCAAACTCGTCGGATAAGGTTTGGGTCGTGGCTGCAAATATAATATCATCAACATATATTTGTACCATAATCATATCTTTACCTCGTTTCTGAATGAACAGCGTAGGATCCACCTTGCCTTTTGCGAAGCCTTGTGTAATGAGGAATTGTGACAAAAGATCATACCATGCTCGAGGAGCTTGCTTCAACCCATAGAGAGCCTTCTTAAGCTTATACACATGATTAGGATAATTAGGATTCACAAAACCATCCGGTTGTTGAACATAGACCTCTTCCTTGAGTTCACCATTAAGAAATGCCGTCTTCACATCCATCTGATAGACGATCATATTCATATGGGCTGCATAAGCGAGGAATAGTCTAATAGCTTCCAAACGGGCAACAGGTGCAAAGGATTCCATAAAGTCGATGCCCAATAATTGCTTGTATCCACGAGCTACTAGACGAGCTTTGTTCTTCAATATTCCGCCTAACTCATCGAGTTTCACCTTGTAAACCCATTTCAAAGTGAGTAACTGCACCTGATCCGGGCATGGGACAAGTTCCCAAACATCAAGACGTATGAATTCGTTAAGTTCTTCTTGCATAGCTTCTATCCAACAGGATTGAGTAAAAGCTTGTTGCCATGTCTTAGGTTCAACTTCAGTGAGAAAAGCATCAAAGTGACAAAACATTGCACTTTCTTGTAACTGACTTCGTGTGGATACCGGACGATTAGGGTCACCAATAATAGAATCTATAGGATGATCCTTTGTCCACTTGCTGTCATGTTCACGAATCCGTGGATTGGAGTAAACTGTAGAAGGAGCTTCCTCTGAGGTGGACGACCCGGCTTGATTAGGGTCGGGAATAGATACACCAAAGAATGGAAGTTCACGCATTTGAGCGAATTCCAAATCGTGATCATTGTCATCCTCTTCATCATCAATAGGCATGACATGGGTAGTTGTTACTTGTGTTGGTTGAGAATTACTCGTTGTTGGTATATCTTGACCAATTGTTGGTGCAGATGTGTCTGATTGTGCTTCGGTTGCTGGAGCAACAACTTCGGTTACCGGAGCTATTACCTCAGGTTCTGGAGCAACAATACTTGGAGGAGTAAAGAATTCATCAAAGAACGGTTGAAACAACGTATCCCATTCATTCCTGGTAGGTGGTATAAATGATGATGAAGTAGGGTTGTTTGGGACAAGACCAGAGCTAATGTTACTGGGTCCCATTTCATGAAGTGCGGGTTCAGAGCTGCTTTGCTCAGAAGCCATTGCTGTCAGCTCATCAAAATCAACATTCATAGTTTCGAGGATCTTGCGAGAGTTACGGTTGTAGATTCGGTATGCCTTCTTTGCGGGTGCGTAACCAATGAAAATACCAATATCAGCCTTTGGTTGAAGTTTTCCCAAATTGTCACCATCATTATTTGGATAGCAAAGAGAACCAAATACATGAAGATATGATAAATCTGGTACTTTTCCATGGAGAAGCTCATAAGGTGTTTTACCATGGCGTTTACGAATTAGTGACCGGTTTTGGGTGTACACTGCTGTAGATACTGCTTCTGCCCATAAAAACAATGGAGCCTTTGCGTAAATTAACATCGTTCGAGCAGCTTCCATAAGTGTGCGATTTCGCCTTTCAACGACACCGTTTTGTTGTGGAGTGCGTGCAACGGATGTTTCATGAGATATGCCAACTTCTTCATAATAATCACGCAAAATTTGATTCACAAATTCGGTTCCATTATCTGTACGAATGCGTCGGACAGTAGTGTTGAGACGCACTTGAATCATCTTGAGAAATCTGATGATGAATTTAGGTGCCTCATTTTTTGCTTTAAGAAATTTCACCCATGTAAACCGAGAGTAATCATCGACAATGACGAGGATGTACTTTTTGCCACTAAGACTTTCAACACGCATTGGCCCACAAAGATCCATATGCAACAGATAAAGTTTCTCTTGGTTGGCGTCTTCAGTCTTGGGTTTGTAAGACTTCTTAGTGCTTTTCCCCATTGTACACGCGGAACACAAATGATCCTTGTGAAATGATAGTTTAGGAAGACCACGAACAAGTTCGTTTTTCGCCAAGTGATTAATAGCGTCAAAGTTAAGATGAGATAACCGTCGATGCCATAACCATGACTTAGTCTTCGATGCTTTGGAGAGAAGACATACGGGAGAAGCGGCCATCATGTCTTGTAGAGACAAAGTATACAAATTATTCCCTCGAGTACCTTTCAATAAATCAACCCCTTCCAAATTACGAATGAAGCAGGTATGCTCTCGAAAAGCAACTTCTAGGTTTGCATCACAAAATTGTCCCACAGAAAATAAGTTGTGACCGAGACCTTCCACGTAATACACTCTTGAAATTATAACATTCCCAATATGATATTCACCATAACCCATTATCTTTGCAATATGATCATTTCCAAATCGAACCGTACCAAGAAACTTGCTGACGAAATTTCTGAGCTGAGAGCGATCTCCGGTCATATGCTTGGAGCAACCAGAGTCCAAATACCAGAGAACAATTTGGACCACCTGTTTTCAATAACAACAGTAGACAATGCATTGGAAACTATTGGTTCCGGAGTGTTAGCAGATACAGATATAGAATTATCAGAATTGCTAACAATTTTGAGACCCTTAGATTTCCTGCTTTTTCTAATGTGAGTTTTAGCACTAACAGGTTTTACTGTTCCAACTTTCTTAGGTTTTCAGATATCTCAGAGCCCCAGAGGCATCTTTATCAATCAATCCAAGTATGCCCTTGAATCGCTTAAGAAGTATCAATCCAGAGTAATGTCTTAAAATACTTCCTTATACCCGTCGGAATCTCAGATCACAATAGCTATCGGAATGATTCAGATCGGAATAAGTGATAAAAATCCCACGATCGCAATGTAGAAACCAAACCCTTTCCGATGGTAAGGTTATTGCGATGGAAGCCCAAGTACAATCTGTACTTTCCGATGGATGTTTCTGCTTAAATTTCGGAATGAAGAACACCAACTTTTTGCACTTTTGATCCAAGAAAGATTATGTTTTAACCAAAATCAAGACACCAAAAAACACTACAATCCTACTGAATACGTTATGCTTCTTGAAATCACGAACAAACACAAAATTTTTTTTTGATGATTCGGCAAAATGAACTCAAAAAGCCACGTAATGCTTATAAGAACATACGAATCACACAAACAAACCTATATTTCATCCCAAGCTCTTGATACCATTTGTAGATTTGTAAATCTATGCTTATGTTTTTAGAGAGAGAAAGAGATAGAAAGATGGTGGATTTCACACTTCTAGAGAGAGAAAGTTAAGAACAACTATGTGTAAAATTATGAAAAACCACACCCCTCTCCATCAAAGGAGAGGGTTTATATACCCAAGCCCTTGTCATGGGCTTGGGCTTACATTTGGGCCGGCCTACACATGTTGTAGGCTAGGCTTGGTGTTGTTTGTTAAGTAAAGACATGTAACTAAACTACGAGCTATTACATGGACTACCGTTGGAGTGACCGATCCTTCTTAATACGTAAAACGTATTTCCAACAAGTACTTATTTGTTTCAACTATATATTCATTAGTACATCTTAGTGAGCCAAGGGTGGTTTCAGCCATAATATATGTTGGTAAATTCACAGTAACAAAATAAACAAAACATGAATATTTTCAATTTTATTTTATATTTTGGAATGGCTAAAAGATATATATTCATTTGATAACAGATTTCATGGTTCCTTGTAAGTGATATTGCTTGAAATACGGGGCACTAAATAAATAAATTTTTGCATGGGTTCATGCTCTTATAAGTTTATAAGGCTCTACGTGTGTGTGTGCAATTTAGAATGCATGAAAGAATTTATATGATGTTATCATTAAATGAGTTTACTTACCATATCTATATCCTTGAAGGGGGCTAGTACTACTTCCACTGGACAAACTCCCTTCATCAAAGGCAGCCATTGCATAAACGGAGTATGATATTGATACTGGAGAGTGGATGCTGGATCATCTTTCATACACTCGCTAAGAACAAAAAAGTTAAAAAAAACTCAGAATTTTGCTGATGTGGAACATCATAATCCTTATCAAATGAGTATATTCATCTATAACTGTAGGATTTAATAGACATTAGATCATATGCATTCATTCTGTAATTATTCAAGTTGAGTCTTTGTTCTTGAAAACAAAGTTAGGAAAGTTTATAGGAAGTTATCTTTTACATGTAGTTTGCATAATTCTTAATTTCTTATAATGACAAGATTAATATAACCCCTTGGTTTAATTTCGGGAGATATGTTACATGGGGTGGTATTCAATCAAGTGTTCTTAATAACAGTTACTTTTGAATATTTAAGGCAGGTTTAAGTATCCAACATATGTGAAATCGCTATTTTAGGTATATTTCATGGACACACATATTTGGTATGCAATATATGCGTTGTTAGTAGTATCTATGGGGCCTTCAGCCACTTGGGTGAGATTAGTACGCATGTGAGTCTAATTTATTTTAACTTCATGAGAGGAATATAGCATGTATCAATGGCTCATAGAGTTGGTGAATCCAATCATTGATCATGCAAAACTATTAGTGGTTGTGATCTAAACACTCTGGAAAAGTGGAAAGTGGAAACATTATATATTTCTTTAAAGTTTCGTTAGTTGCTATTTGATCCTTAGATTCGAACACTTGGGATGATTCGTTTTCAACTTAAAATTGGTTCCATCGGCCTTCAATGAATGTCTTGTGCAAATGCACAAAGAAGAGATTAAACGAGATCAACAGGTACTGCTATGACGATTAAGATATGGTTAATGGTGAGGAATAACTATTGCATAGCGGTGTATAAGTTCATATTGAGTTTGCGTTATATTTTTTTGTGTGGGGGATATTACTGGAGTTTGGAGTTGCAATAAAGTTTTTATTTTTAATAAATGGTCAACATACAAAGGAGTGGGTGAAGGTTGTTGCTGTATAATAAATTGCAGCAAATATAATGTGATAATTATAGGACTTTGTCGGTTTTAGGGACTGTGTGTTTTAAGTGTTTGTTTTGATTTATTTTTTGAGGTTTTAAGTTAACCTGGTAATTATCTTTTTTGTGTGTGTTTCAGTTGTGAACATAGTAAGGAAAATAAGAACTGAAGGTGTGAGTCGATGTGAAGGGTATGAGCATGAGCCGCAGGAAGTTGGTACTGGACAAGGTATCCTGCCCTAAAGACCACAACAGCAGCATCAGCCACAACAACAGGGTGGTTGTGGTTATAAAGGAAGAGGAAAAGGTGGTTATCATGGAAGAGGGCCGCAGGGTGCTGGTGGTTATCAAGGTGTTAAACCAGAGAGGACCTTCTCAAGGTGGAAGAGGCGGGTATGTTCCAAGGGGTGGGGGCCAACAGCGCGGCGGTGGTCCTCAACAGTATGACTAACACAATTTGCATGGTACTATCAATTGAAGATCAGTCATGCGAAGATGACTTGGACTCAGGTGGTCTCACATGTATCTTTACCGTGAGAATTGCTTCGCCAGTTAATAAATCTAAACTATGCACGAGTGCCTAAATACATTATCTTTGATATATTATGGTTTGTGGCTGCATAATGGAAGCTACAACGTAACCCTTCACTTAGTGGAGATTATGTTTACTGACGGTGGAAAATATAGCAGCCCTGGTAAGCGTGTATTCGATATCTACATTTAGGTGTATATATGTTCTTTGATGTGTCCTCTATATCATATACCAAGAGAAACAACATCACTTATGTTTCTTCTAATGGCGTCTGGTCCTCTAGAACATGTTCTGTTCATAGTATTATTTATATTATTGTGATATGATGCACTACTTCCTTAATGAAAATAGGAAAGTAAAAAGAAGCAGAACATATCGCGAATACACATTACCATACAGGAAGTGCAGGGATAGCCAATAGGCGACTGCTTTTAAGAGACTTGCTGCATAGAAAGATAGACCAACTATGGTTCTGTATTACTTTCTAAGCAACGCATCCTTTCTAGGCAAGCAAAGAAATCAAAAGTTTATGATCGGGTATCATAATGATGTGACATATTTGAATGACATGTCGATAACCTCAACCATGTCGACTTCTTTAATGACGTGATGTTGATGTAACGCGTGTTGCGTCAAAAGACGACATATCATATTGGAAAGTTTTGAGCCATCCACTCCTTTTATAGAATAGCATATGGTGATTTCCATGACCAAAGTTTGAGAATCCTAAGTGGTTGTTTAAGTCTGTCTGATTCATCTTCATCAGAACTTGAGTTCAAAATTTGGGTTATGAAAAAAAATATGCATTTAATTAAGAAATCTTGGTATACAGAGGTGGTGGTGATCAAGCGAGGTATTACTATTACGCCTTATGGAAGGTTTGCTTTTGCTTCCAGAGGTGGCGGTGTGATTGGAGAAAATTAAGATTTCTAATTGTAATGGGCATTTGAACAAAAGCTTACGTGACACCAGGTGCACTCGGAAGCTGAAGAAAGAATGTCCCACTCGATAGATGCTTATCCTACACTTATACAACACACATAAATTTTTAGAAAAAGAAGCTCAAACGGACATAGAGCACTTAAATCTCAAAAAGTCCTTTAATATATAGACAACTTAATATTCAACCTTAAAGACTCTCCATTTGAGATGTTCTGCCTGTGTCTCCCTAACTGTATTATTTGCCCACTTCATAATATGAGCGTCAGTTACCTCCTTATCTCGAGATCGCAATCGCAAGTTTTTTTAAAAGTTAAAGCAAATGATATCTCATCAATTGCCACAAGAAAGCTGAAAAGAATGTACGTAGACTAGAAGCATATAAAATCGTATTAACGAGACATCATATATATATAGTGGTCACAAAGTCACAACTTTATGTACTTAAAATTTTTATCGTGGATAAATGAAAAAATGTTCTTATAATTAATATGATAATAAAGAACCATAGTGTAGGTTACTATTTCCTAATATAACAATATATGTCAATTAGATTTTGAAATTGCTTGGGATAAACAAGTGATACGTTTTTGTTTACTACTTATATATAAAAAAGTTTCACTATCTAATAAAGAATATCAGTTACGCTTCAAAGCACTATGCGAAGCACTATGCGATGACATATTTTCTTTTTGTTTACTACAAGAAATAAAGAGTCAATCCATATAATATAATATAAACCATAAAAAGTGGTGCTAGCAAGTAACGATGTAAACGCGAATTCACAATCTTCAAGTAAAAATATATTCAATGATCAAGATCCTAATATCAATGTAACTAATGATTTTAGTCACTCACACGTAATAGTTGCATACATACGAAGACAATAGCATCCAAATTGGATGGTGCCAGTTTCGTTTATGTTTAAGCAATTAATAGTTGCATATATACGCAAACAATAAGCAATTATTTTATAACGTTAATGAAAACATCCAAATTGGACTGTGTTGGTTTCGTTACCACAAGCAAATCCAATTGCTATCTCTTGAGTTGCATTTAGCTACATTTGATTATTTACTACAACACTTGTAATGGTTCACACCGGAAGATGTAGAACTTGCGCACATTCTTAGACATCTAAAAGAAAAATGTCAAATGAATAAATTAAAGCTTGTGGAGTCCTTTTGGTCCGAAACTTCAAGAAATGTGTTAAACTTAGTCCAAGATGACAAGGCTATTTGTTTTCTAATTATCGGAGAACTGAATTGATAAATCACGTGATTTTGTTGTTAGAGGTTAGATTAAAAATGAAACTATCAAATATATTATCATACTTTGCTACAAAATTATATTAGATACGCAAATACACTTATCTCATCTTTTAACATCACAAGATTTTACAAAAAAATTATTCGTAGGAGAGAACAAACTTTTTTATTATCAAAAAGTAATGCTTTACCTGTATTGGTCACTTGATATGAGAATTGATATGAGAAAGTAGATGGTAAATTTGATAATTCAATTTATCTGGTTATTTCTAAAAGTAGTGCTTATTTTTATAAGGTGTTTGGGTATGACTACTAATAAAAGTCAAAGCTAGACATTGTCTATGATTTGATCACTTCTTCATAGGCCGATTTCTTTTATGAGAAACTATATGTCATTGTGTGAAGTTTAGGAGCAAGAAGGGTCCGAAGACATTATGTTGTGATAAAAGTGGTAAATATACAAATTCAACAACCAAATAAAAAAGCTTTATTTCATATTTGAACTAAAAACATATGCTTTCTAAGGACGGATAAGTTATTTAGTTTTATTTACTTTTACCCGATTAACATTCAATTCTTTTTGGTGTTTTATTTAATGAATAAATAATTTACGAACTTCCTAATTCATTAACCGTTATTTCATTTATTCCTTAGGTTTAATACACAATTCAAGATATATGTATGTAAACGAAAATTACAAGTAATGTCCGCCTATCAAGCGGGCTTAGCCACTAGATTTAATGCTCATATGAAGTCATTCCTGCTCCTCTGGAATTAAAACACAACAACAAAACTATCTTCCACCAATATAATAAAAGAAACAATAAATAACTCATATTATGCTTAAAAAATATAAACAAATATTTAACTATATAAAAAATATAAACGAGAATCACAAGTCATGCCCGCTCATCGGGCGGGTTTTGCAACTAGTATATACATATATATATATATATATATATATATATATATATATATATATATATATATATATATATATATATATATATATATATATATATATATATAGTGGCGTTATTGTAAGCACCAGTCTTAAAATAAAAACAATAAGAACCATTTTAGATCGTTAGATCAATTATTATAGATAAGATTTAATTTTAATAATTAACTAATTTATGATGGCATTTTTGTAATAAAATTTTACTAGTAATGGCAATTTGCACAATAAATTATTCATTTAGCCTTTAATTAAATTTTATAACGTCTTGTATTCATCATGTCTAATAAATAGTAATTTATTATGTAGGAACTTTTTTTAACTTTGAGTAGTGCACATTTTTTTTCCCCACTATACATGTGCATGGACATATTGAATCTTTTTACACACTTGTAATGTGTCGTTATATTTAGTAATACATATGTGATGAAACGAATTTTTGTTACACATTTTAATAACTCATTGAGTCAACTTATTTCGACTTTTTTGAATTTTATGAATTGTGTTATCTAAAAGTATGTAGAAAACTTAATTTATCAATAAAATGTGTCATTAATATTTATGTGTCACTACATTTATAAATAATAATGTACCACTAATTATTGTTAAAAATGTGTTATTTTTATGTCATTATATCTAAAAAATAACATATCACTATTTATCAGTAAAAATTTACTTATTTTTATGTGTCACTACATTTAAAAAAATAAAAAATAATGTGTCACTATTTATCACTCAAATATTTCATTTTTTTGTGTCACTATATCTAAAAATAATAATGTGCCACTATTTATCACTAAAAATATGTCATTTTTATGTATCTTTACATCTAAAAAATAATGTGTCAGTATTTTTCACTAAAAGAGTGTCATATCTAAAAATAATAACGTGCCACTATTTATTTGTGTATCATTTTTATTTGTCATTACATCTAAAAAATAACATGCCGCTATTTATCACTAAAAGTGTATCCTTTTTATGTGCCACTATTTATCAATGTATCATTTTTATGTGTCATTACATCTAAAAAAAGTAATCAGTCACTATATATATATGTCACATATGTATCATGTATTTAGTGTGTCATTATATACAGCGACACTACGTTCTCGTCACTAATAAATATAGTGATTCGAAATGATCTACGATCCAAAAATCGACCATTGCTACTGGCGGGAGCAGTTTTGAATAACTTAATTAAACAACATGCAAAAAGTATTACATAGTGATCATATAAACATGGATTCATAATTTACTATATTAATATAACTTATAATATAAAATTGTTTCGACGAGCGTGCAATAGTATAAAACTATAAATTAAAATATGTTTAGGAATATGTGGAAAGAGAAATAATAGTGTGACCTATCCAAAACTTTATACGAGAATTTAGAAAAAGATGTGGCTAAAGATTACGGAAACTAAAGGTTTTTTTTTTAAAAGTGAATTAAATTAGAGTAGCCTTTTGAAAGAAGAAACGTTTAAATGTGAAAAAAATAAAAGTTAAAGAGAATGCAAAAAAATATAAATTTCCTAGATTGCCTTTTTATTAATTCCATAATTAATAATCTAATTAAATTCACATATTACACATGTCACGTTTTCATTGGTTCTTATTGTTTTCATTTTAAGCTCGGTGTTTATAAGTGTAAAACCCGTAAAAATAAGGTCATAATTTAATTATAATTTTCAATTATTTTGAAGTATTTTATAACGTTAAATATTATTATGTTTAACGGTTTAAGTTGAAACCGATATTAAATATTATGTTTTAATATTTTGACGAGAAACGAGGACTACTAGTGATCGCGATACCGACGGATGCCTAAAATTTTATATTTTATTATCTATCGTTTCGATATTTAATATTTTCGACGATATCGTTTTAATTACATATCGAGTCGTTTTATTATTATTTTTCGTGTGCGTTTAAACTTTTTAGTATTTTTACGAAACCCGAGTCTCGTAAATATTTTAAAATTTACAATTTATATTTTCTACCCTCTTAAACTATTTTATTACATTTTGGACCAAAACTATCACAAATTGGCAAAAACTACCCTAACCTTACACTATATATAGTTTTTCCACTAGCAACTCTTCATTTAAAAAATTCATAAAACAATATCACCATTTCTTTCTTCCCTTTCCTTTTTGGCCATACATCACAAACAACACAAATCATCAAAAATTTTGATGATCAACTTTGATCCATCCAAAAACAAAACAAGTCCTATTCCTATTTTTGAAAGGTGATTCTAATGATACCATTTTTACTTACATGCATCAAGTTTTTTTTTTATTGTTGTTAGGTGGAGATTTTGATCATGCATGTGTTAGTAGTGATGATCAAAAGATTTTCATGCTATGTTTTTGTTAAAAAGTTGATTTTTAATTTTTGGGTTTTTTGATTTTGATGATGATTCAAGTGTTAGGAATGGTTTATGATGATATTAGGGGCTTAGGTTGATGACAAAAGTTGTTGGAATTGATCAAAAACATGATTTTGTGGGAGATTTTGAAAGGTGATTTTGGGCAGTAGGTTTGAGGCTGTTTTCGGGGGTCTTACTGTTTGATAATCACTTAACTAATTGGATAGGGTTGTAGAGAATTTCGTTAGCTTCGATTTCATATAAAGTAGGCCTTCCAACTCCAAACGAGGTGGAAGATACACTAGTTTGATTTTCGTGTACCGGGAGACGAGTGTCGACACAATCCGAAAATTGTTGTCGATATTTGGATCGAATCTCGGGGACTATAAAATGAGTTTCAAAATGATTCAAGGGCTGTTCTCAGGCTCCAAGTTTATTACTTTGAGTCTATTTTTAGAATCAAGTGGCGGTTTTACAAATGGAGTTGTTTAGAATGATCAAAATGGTTTCGTAAGTCAAGGTCGCTAAACTGTCCGGATATTGTGATTCAAAGATGAGTCGGGCAGGGAACTTTAGAAGTAAAATCTTTTAATGGGATTTTGGGAGGACTTTCTATATATAGTAAGTAAGTTCTCTGAGTAGTATCATAAAAATTTGATATGTTTAAGTATGGGAAAACGGCTTGGACATTCGGTATGTTCCGGCAGATTTTTATTAAAGGCATATATATAATAATAAAATGAATATATAGGAGAGTATAATAGAACCACTTGCATCGTTTTCTCTCGAGTTGTCGTGATTTTATACTTGAGTTTGATTTTATTAAGTATCATTTATTTCTCGAGTCTATTATTAATGTACGCACCTTATTTGCTAGGTTGCGGTTGTCGTGTTTTTCGGGCATCTACTATCGTCGGCGATCGTCTTCAACTACTATAAGTACTAAGGTGAGTCTATAGCCTCGCTTTATACTAGTTATTAAATGATTTTAAACCCGCGAGGGGGAATACATGTTTTATAAACTTAGAACACAAGATTTTTATGGTATGCTTTGTCCCTCTATGAATGGACCCGTGGTTGCCTTTAAATTGCATTAAGTGATTGCCTTTGTTAAAACCTCAATTATGAACCGTTAATTAACCTATGATGGGTTAACCGCTAGTACAATTAATAGATCTATGGGGGAAGCCGCCCCGTTCAGTTTTTGTGGACTTGTCATAGAAGCTTAGGCCCGACCTCCACACTGTTTGAACATATTGTATTGAGAAGTCAGGTATACGGTAATGTACCAATAATCTGGAGGTAACCGACAATTAATAAATCTCTCGTCTTATTAGACTGATATGGGAGTGTCTAAGGGCTCGGTTCCATGAGCTTATTGCAATTTATGCTAAATACAATTATTATTGTTGATGCAAATTATTAGATGCTTGTTGCCTTTAAGCATGCCACAAACTTATAATCTTTGCTTGTGTTCAAAATGATTATATAAACCTATAGATTCACTCGGCATTTTTGCTGACGATTTTCTCACATGTATTTCAGGTAATCAAGAAGGCTGAAGCTTGGAAGCCACGAGAATGAATGTTGTGCACTACTTTGCAATATAAACTCTTTGAATATTTGTCGTTCCTTTTGTTCAAAACAATTTAAATCTTTTGTTTTGGTTGTACTTTGGTTACGATGTCTTGGGACTACGCTACTCTGACAAATGTTTTAGGAACGATAAATCTAAAACGTCTCTTTTTAAGTCGTTCTTTATAAATTATGTGTTGTAGTATCATTGTTTAGCACCCAAAGATGTATTCCGCTGCGTGTCAATTTGGAGGTGTTAAAATAAGAACGCAAATATATATATATATATATATATATATATATATATATATATATATATATATATATATATATATATATATATATATATATATATATATATATATATATATATATATATATATATATATATATATATATATATATATGTATATATATATATATATATATATATATATATATATATATATATATATATATATATATATATATATATATAGATATATATATATATATATATATATATATATATATATATATATATATATATATATATATATATATATATATATATATATATATATATATATATATATATATATATATATATATATATATATATATATATATATAATATATATATATATATATATATATATATATATATATATATATATATATATATATATATATATATATAGAGTTGGGTTATTGTAGTGTAGTACCTTAAAGTTGTTAAAATAAAAAGTCATAATAACCATTGATTTTAACATGTGATTTATTTAAGATTAGACACAAAATAATAAATATTATACATAAAAATTTGATATAAAACCACTAAAAATTTTATACGCTAAAATTTACAACTGATACATATGATACATAGTTTTGCTTCACAAAATATTATTAACATAAATAATCATTTTATTCGAAAATTAAGTGATACATTATCAAAAATTACATTAGAGTTGACAATAAATTGTTAAACTGTGAGACACAACTGATACACGAGAAACTAGTAATATTAAAAATTGTGAACCGACTACTCGTACACGAACTAAAAGTTCCAAGAATACTCGTACACGAACGAAGAACTCATAAACGAACCAAAACTAATCAATAATGTGACATTTAGCCATTTTTTATTGCTTCTTATTTTAATAACTTTAAGCACCTACACCATTTTATCTAAATTCTATATATATATATATATATATATCTATACTACTATATAAAGCATTTGGGACCTTCTTAAAATAGCAAGGCTGAAAATTCAGCCTTTTTTCCTACTAAATAAAGCAAGTTGTTGATATTTTCATCAACATTATATAATATAACTTTTTCTAACAACCTTTTGTAACAAACTTTTGTAACAACCTACTTAAATAACATTTTTTCTTTTAAATTGAAAAATCTTTTTATTAATTTGTTATTTTTATAATCTAATTTCACCATATTCTCTAAAATTTTATGCTCTTTAATTCAATATCCATTTTGCTATTTTTATTAACTGATAATTTTTTAAAAACTTAGAGGTTTTTTTTCGATTTTTTTACAATTTTAACAATACAAACTTAATGGATAAGAGATTAATATTTGTTAGCCTCAAAAATGATTATAAGTACTCGCCGCCGCATTGCGCGGGTCCATGCTAGTGTATATATATATAGGGATGGGTTCTAGAGAAAACCTCCTTTCGTTAGAAAACAAATTAAAAGGTATCTTTTGAAACATCTCAAACCGTAGGGTATAATATAAACATTAACAAAAAATCAGAGGGGGTAAAGTTGCCAAATACCAAAACTTACTCAATCCACTCCACGACCTCTCATTCTTCACCATCTTAGAGATATGACTCAGACACCATCTCCACCATATCTACCAACATCTCCGCCGCCACTACACCATCTCTGCCATCACAAGCGTTGCTACCACCATTTCCGCCACCATCTCAAGCGTTGTCACCATATTCATCGTAACCATCATCTCCATGAATCCCTCGCAACCATCTTCTTTGACACCATCATATCCATCAATCCATCATCTTCGACATCATATATACTGTAGTAAAGAAAATCAAGTCCGTGTGAGTGACCTAATTACCATTATCAGAAAAATAACAGTAAGTGTTTAAGTATAGTTTGTTTTTAATTTTGTAAGTGCACAAATTTTATTAATTGATCATATTTAAATCAATAATACAATGACTTTTAAGTTATGGAACAAATTTGACAAAAAAAATAATGAAAAACAGGTTTTTTTAATCGCACACCATATGCTTGATAAAACGTGTGAATGAAATTTTATAAATGTGATGTGCTAATTTATGTTCATAAACTGTAAGTTACATGAATTTGAAGCTTTTATAATTTTCCTCGAATTTTTTTTGTTATTTATGGATTAGGTATGTAAAAATATTAAAATTCTGTTTGGTCAATTATTGAAGCTACATTTATGAATGTGTATGTATAAGATGTATAAATATATCATTTTGGTGTATAGCAGCATCAATAATTATTGTCTGTTAACAGAATAAGGAATTAGGAATGTATGGTTAGTGCAGTGACAAAATGAGGGCACAATCGTGAGAGATTGGATAATGATATGAAAAAGTTAGGGCGTTTGTTTGTTTGTTTAGGAACATGATTTAGTATTATTTTAGGAAATCACTTTGTTGGTTCAAGGTATTTTTTCTCAAAAAATCATTTTGGGCATCCGTTCAAATTTGTGTTAGGGCATTCGTTCAAATCTCTCACAAACATATCTGCTGATGTTATAACACTGCATTTCAACTATATGTATTTCAGGTTACCCTAGTCATATTCCTAGGAGAATTCATTTCTACTGTTAGATTTAGCTGACAAGTGGCAATTGTGGCAACCCATTGGATCCTTTGTACATATTTATGTACATCGGAATGTAAGTCTAGATCTAATAGTAATCTTCTTTGTTGCAAAGTCCTCTCGAGAAAAAAACATAATAAGCCTTGTGGTTCCGACACATATTCTTTCAAATGAAAACATGATAGATTAAAAGGATGCTTTGAATATTGACAATGGCAAACCACCAACTAAAATGGTGTATATCAGGTTGAGAGTCATGAAAGCGCTCATAAACCTTCAAATAGATACGCAAAATTAATATTTACACCAGGATGCGACTACATATAACATTCCCCGATAAAGCCAGTGCACAAGGATGGAAGTCGAGTTTCTCTCTTGCACGTATTATTTCAGGATTGATAACTTATTCCGGTCCTATAGTTTTTTCTGGCAGCCTATCGCTTCGTTCTGATAGTAGAAAAACTACCACCCCATCATTTTCCTCTCCTTGTAATAATATTAAGAACGCCCATTTTTTCTTATATAACATTACAATGTTTCTGTTACACAACAGTCATACTTTTGTTATCCTTGCAGAATGAGTGGAACAATAATCATGTAAGAATGGAAAAGGCTGATCGAAGATAGTAAAAATAGCATCTCTTTGATATCGTAAAATCGGGTTAAGGGAAAAGTAGCATCTATTTGAAAATAGTTTAGGCATCTGTCTGTTATATAAAATGGCATCTGTTTGTTATCATAATGTAATCAAACTTCTTTTGTATGTGCGGTGCAAAGAATTCACAGATTGATGGAATATCAAAAGCTGTCAGTAGATGTTTGTTCACATGCATTTGGTCTTCATAGATTTCAGGGCAAAATACATAATTTCAGTTGTCTGTTTCATTTATGATATTAAAGTTACTTTGTAATTAATATTAAGTTTTATTTTCAGCTACTGAACCAGAATACGAGTACTGGACCAGATAGTAAAAATAACATATGTTTGACAATTAAATCGGGATTAGGCAAAAAGTCGCATCTGTTAGAAAAATATTTGGGATATCTGTTTCCTATATAAAGGGTATCTGTTTGTTATATAAATAGCATTTGTTAAGAAGGAGCGATAAATAAGTGTTTTATAATGTGTTAATTTTTCGGAACCTTTACAACCCGTGCTTACGTACCATTTTAATAGATCAAATTTGACCAAAAATGCATAAAAAATGTGTTCATTTAATTGCTCACCAAGCGGTTTGATAAAGCATCATGGTTTATATATGTGAGCACTATATGGGTAATGCTGGTCTTAGATGAATTGGATCTTATTAAAGTTTCTCAAGTTACTACATTTGTCCCGATATAGCATAGGTTACCATGAAAGATATTCCATGCTAATTGACTACATAAACCGTTCAAGGAGAGATTAGCATCTGAGCTAAATATATCATTATATCTTGACTTTATGGAATCATGTAGCAAACATGGATGGTGGCAGCAGGGGTCAAAGTGGAATCCAGTCTCTATTAGCGGCCCAGCAAGAAGCTCAGCAAGTTGTCAATGCTGCTTGAAAAGGTTTGTACTATTTGCACTAATCTAACCTGACTTGTTTGACTCTAAAAGTTAAACCATATAATATACGTCCCCTTTATGCCTTCCATGAGTTCTATTTTTTCTCACAGCATCAGTTTTCTTTTTCCAGCGAAATTGGTTAGACTAAAACAGGCGGAAGACTATTGCATAATTTTCGTTTAGCGTGTGGCATTATTGCAGAAGTCTTATCGGGTCATTGGTAGCAGGTGTAGGTATGCAAATATTAGGACGTGTGCCTTGCAGATTTTTTAGGATGTTTGGTTGAAGTGTGTTGGCTCACTGCTCTACTTGGGTGTTTGGCGTAAGGTGCAAGGCTCGTTTTATTTTACTCTAATCATATAACAAGGTTTGACACATGTTGGTAATTAAATTTGGCTCTTACCTATACATTTGACACTTGTTGCAACTTTTTTTTATGTATAATTAGTGCATCAAAAAGATATATTGGGCGCCTTTATTATAAGAGCATCATGTTAAGTTAGGGCATCAATTCGTTTTGTTTAGTGCATCGGTTTACCCTTCTCTTCTTCAGTGAGTGTCCTACTTTCCAGTTCTTGGTATTGTTTATAATCAGACTTCAAAAGTTAATTATTGGTATCAGTTAGTTTGTAACTTAGTTAGGTTATACGTGGTTATAGTTTATCTGGTACATGTCTCAGTTATCTTTTGCTCTTTCTGTTTCAAGACACAAGGGCAGAAGGTAAAGGGGGAATCACTCGAGCATAAAGAAGACTACTAATAGCGGAAGTGTGCATCGGCGAGTATAAAGTTATCTTCTTTGCAGATCAATCTGAGTCTCGAACTTATCAAGCTCATGATGAAGGGACATGACCCGAGATGGGAGCAGAGTCAGGGCAAGTGGTATGCTTTTATTGCAGCTGCAAGCACAGGTGGCACTATGGCTGACGTTTATCGCTTGTTAAAGGTATATGCAAGTATTTTGTTCCCTTGAGGCTGAGCTTTTAAATAAATTT
Source organism: Glebionis coronaria (assembly GCA_025667525.1). Classification (NCBI taxonomy): domain Eukaryota; kingdom Viridiplantae; phylum Streptophyta; class Magnoliopsida; order Asterales; family Asteraceae; genus Glebionis; species Glebionis coronaria. The sequence goes on along the minus strand of JANFOE010002430.1, from coordinate 80,419 downwards.
CCCTTATTCCTTTATCTTGTATTTGTGACTTTGTGCACTTCCGCTGGAGTTCAAATATATTACAAACTGCTAACACCTACAAGAGTTACTGGTTTTACTGAATCTTGTGATATTTACAGGTGGTGGTTGACGCTTATGAATTAATTGGTGATGTTTCTGGTCTCGCTGAAAAGACAAGACAACTTCTTTATGCAGGTAATTATATTTGAAAACAATAATGGTCTTGGTACAGGTAATACTCCTCGTTAATATTCTAAAAGAAATTATACGGAACAAATACGTTGAGGTTGCACAGGTCTACTTCTACTCTTTCAAAAATACAATTTTTTGTTAAACATGGCAATCTCGATCGCTTTAGTAATGAAATGGGTCAATCTGGCTAGTGTTTTATCTGAATGGGCCAAACGGGTTAAAATATTAGCCAAAAGGGAACATATAAAATGGGTTGACATTCACTAAAAAGGGGAGTTTTAGTTATTAAACTTCCTAAATAATTAGTAAAAAAATTGATTCTTATTGAGATTATATAAATTTTGCAGTCGTATTAGAGATACTAATATACATTTCGGCCCATCACACCTAGCAATTTCTTCTTCTAATGAGTAGGATGGATTTGTAGATGGAAAGTAATTTCTCAAGATAGCTTTTCTTGGAAATCAATGAGCTTTGCTAAGCCAGTGAAGCTGCTTCATAATGTTGACTTTTAGAGGCTCACTTGCAGAACCTACTAGGCTAATCATGATTAATTTATTGTGTCTACAATATGACAAAGACTTTGCAAAAAGCGTCGTATTCCATTACGCTGGTTCCGTTGATCCCGTGACTATGATGACCAGTATCTCTTAGAAGTATTTTGACATATGCATTGATGCAATATATCGGTGTGCCAGTAATTTTGTATCTTGTGTTTTCTAACGTGTCAACAAACAGTGTGTCATGTGTAAAATAGTAAGCTTGTGTGTCGTGTGTCAATTTCAATGTTGGATAAGGTTTGCACATTTACCATGACAAAATTTTGGTTATACTTGTGTTATTATAACTGTATGATTTTAACATTCTTATGGATATTTTGTACAAAGTTTTGGTTTTGGTTTTCTAAAGCTGTACAGTTTAGTTTTAAAAGTATGTTTATGTGAAATAAATAGGCTCAATAGCTCATTATGATTCTGAGTACTTCAGAATGAATGGGAGATCACATTCCGTGAACACTTCAAATCTTTGTTGCTTTTTATATCTCTAAATATGGTTATGGATATCAAATGCAACATAGTTGAAAAGGAATACACAACGGTTGTGGTTAAATCCTTGCATCAACCGAGCTAGCGCAGGCACATACTAACACAAACGACACCGCACCAGCAATAGTTCTGAAACGTGATCTCGATATGTGCCAGTACCATGGATCTAATGGGGATAATTCATTACATTGTTCATTAGTTTCTCTATCATTGTCTATAAAGTTAAGTCTATTTGTATTATTAATAAAAAAGTGATCTTGATATTGCTAGTACAACAGATCTAATGATTGGTAACATATCATAAATTTTAATGAGGGTGCATCAATGTTAATATAAAGGTACATCTGTGATTTACAGAAAGGCAGATTTGTGCTTTACATGAAAGTGCTTATTTAAACATAAGGTTCATTTGATCTCAATATATATTATTGCTATAATGCGCTGCATAAAATCTCCTAATATACGAGTAATCTAAAACAAAGCAACTAGTAAAATACGATATAGCATTGTGGCTATGAACAGCTAGTCATGTGCCAACTATATGTCTGCTGCTGCTTTTTGGACATGCTTCTCCTGCCATATATCTCTGGAATGAGCTACAATGACTCCTTTAACTTCCTTTTTTAATCGGTCTTCTATTTCTAGCATGCTAGCTGGCAAGTGTACTCTGGCAATAAGAGAGGGAGAGAGAGAGAGAGATACTCGAATCTTCTGGCCAAATCCCCTCATGCAAACAAACCTAAAAGACGTTAAGAAATGTCATTCTTCAATAACTAATGTAGCAATGAAAAAGTGTACTTTACTATTATCTGTTAGGAAAAATAATCACGTGCTCAGCTTAGCTTTTGGTATAACGTTATTAACTTCTAAGTTTTTTACTTTATCTAATGACTTAACAACAAGTAAATAAAGATATGCACTAAGTGGATCATAACACATAAAGGCCGAATGGTCAGGTCTTAAACTAGTCATAAGAATCAATGATCTATATGATCACACAATCAATTGTAAAGAAGAGATACCATCACACGTGAAGCCTCTGGGTTGTCTTGCAATGCAAACACTCGTCCTTTACAATTCTGAATCCAAGTTAACGTATAAATTATAACATATCAAAATCCCTTCCAACAAGCCCTCGATAATCTTTTACTTAATTAGAAAGGGAGATATTTACCTGGGAGATTGGGTTTTAAAACAACGGTCAACTGAATTGCGACTAAAATGGCCTCATTGTCTCTTGGTGCCAGCACAACTATCGAGTCCCCTAGATTTCCAATAATAAGATATTGAGTCTGAAACAATTAGTGGCTTGTTATCAACGGTATCCAAAAGACACCAAACATGAGCCGGCTCATCGCCAAAGTGGTTATTCAGGACAAGCCATTGAAACTAATTTTATGCCAACTAAATATATATTTGATTTCGTTATTTCAAATATGGTAGAAATTTGTGCATCACACTTATTAAATTTCGTTGACACATTTCATCATACACCTTGTGTGGTGCCTTATTAAACACAGTTTGAATCCCTTTTTGTCCTCGATTTTTTTCATATCATACTTAGATACGCAACAAACACAAAAACCGAACAAATTTATCAAAATACAATCAATATTAATTCATGATAAGATAAAATTATTAAAGAACCTTACTGTTAAACACAAGTGACGAATTTGACGACATACTGGGAGCGTCATGGTGGAAAACGATGGTGAACGAGAATAATGGTGGTTTACGACCGATCAATATGATAGTGAACGGTGGTGAAAACATGACATCAGAAAGAAATAAGAAAGAAAGAAAGTATACATGATTTAGATATAATGTGTGTGAATCTACGAAACAAACCTTCAGAAAATTGAGAAGTTGCAATTTGGCCCCTATAGTTTTTGCAAAAAAAAAGGGAATGGGCTTTTGATCCAACGGATGAGAATAGGTTTTCTAAGTTTTCTATTGATCCCATCTCTCTCTCTCTCTCTCTCTCTATATATATATATATATATATATATATATATATATATATATATATATATATATATATATATATATATATATATATATATATATATATATATATATATATATATATATATATATATATATATATATATATATATATTATATAGGTATAACTATGACTGGATACCACATTTTTAATCCCAGTCATATGTGACATGGCAGCTATTAGCCAATAGTATTTCAGAAATCCCTAAAAGATCTCCATTTTCCACGTTTTATATGATTTGAAATCGAAGTTTTTTGAAAATCGCATTTTGAAATCGTACTTTCGGAATTCGCGTTTTGAAACGCAGTTCTGATATGGATTTTCAGAAATTATGTAAAAAAGTGTCAAGTGCAAGATTGGACCTCCTGATATATGGTTAACAAGTAACCAGGTTTACCACTAAGCCAAACTACTTTTGATGATTTTCTTTCCAAAACAATGTTAATAAATTCCAAAAAACCAATGTATTCATAGACATCCAGATATACTCTAAAATTTTAACAACTTACTCATATTACGCTTATTAATCAAGAAACGCATACCTCAAAGGCAATAGACGTAAAAAAGGGGCACCTTTTTTTTCTCAAACCCTGATGAAACTTTTTTTGTAGGTTAATCATCGTTATCTTTTTTACGATTGCTTTTATTAACATTACATATTGCTTATCCCATGTTCATAGTTCTTTTGCTTTGTTTGTTTTGCAAGTGAATACTTTTTCTTAAAACCCTAATATTAACTTTTTATATTTTTAGTATGTATCAATTTATGTTGTCTTCTTTTTTAGGTTAATGTGAGTATTGGCTGCTGCAAATTCTCAACAGTTGTCCAAAGATCGAGAACTCCAAATCTTAAAAGTGGATCTAAATATATACAAAACTATTTATCAGTCTCTTGATTTATAACTTTATGTTTGGCCAAGGTTCTGGTTGTTGCAGTTCAAGAACCTGCTTGCAATTGCTGTCGTAGTGTGATCTTACAATAAAGATTTGCAACTTGAAGCAACCACTCTGTTCCAGAAGCTGTTGTCAATAGGTACACCTCAAAACATTCAGGCATGTTTATTGTTTACCTTATAACTAAATTTGCTATTTTTGTTCCATACAACTGTAGTTTGAAATATTCACATAATGGATGCTTACTTTATCTTTCTAGGTCGGTTTGATACTTCTGCCGAATCAAATGACAACATCTTTTCGTGGTGCTATCGAGTAGGGGGCTGCGAGTGCAAAGAAATGTATTACATATTAGCGTGTGATTTTATGAGACCCATGGCCCATTATGTACCGACATAGATTGTATATATATTTGACATTATGGCTAATGGAAAAGACATGGAATATTTTAATGGTGCCATAATTCTGTAGAAACTGAGGTACTCGCTAACTAGTTGGACCAATGTAAATTTGTGCGTTTTACTGGTTTTGCCAGAAGATTTGAGTTTTAATAGGATTTTGGATGTTTGTAGGTCAAAATTCCAGATCTTGCCTACAAGTAGTGAGGATTCTGCGAAGTTCTGTTTTTGGTGATGGTCACGGATGCAGAATGATGGTGATGTGAAGATAGTAGCTGGTAACAACTTTAATGATATTGTCTTAGATGAGTCGAAAGATGTTTCTTTTAAGATACTTACCTTTTAAAAGAAAAACATGTCTCTTTTATATCGTAAAAGATTTTTCTGATTCAGTAATATGTATGTATCTTTTATATTCTTAATTTACTAAAACAGACTGGTGGGCCTGCTCCTGCTCTAATGAAAGATGAGTTGCCATGGTTAGTTCGAAGACGTACTCTCTTTGATAAGGATTATGTCTTGAAGATAGTTAAAGGGTCAACTTCTAAAACCAGTCAGGAGCTCCATCCAACACCTTTACTCTCAGGTTCTGGCCTGCAAATCTAAATCATGAGGTATTTTTACATCAACTCATTTCACTGTGGGGTCCAATATCAACAATCAATATGATGTGTGTTGATCCCTTTGATTGGATCTATATTCTGTTAAGAACTAGTATAGTAGTTTGTAATCAAACTAAAACACTTTGAGAACTCTTACTCAAACTAAATAAGTTATGCGGAATCTAACTTATAAAGCACAGAAGAACAGAATTACTTTTAACTATTCGATTCTCTTATTAATCGACTTGAATGAGGTACATGAATGACATTGTACCTATGTTCCTTTTATAGAGTAAGCAACCCTAGAAACCTTAGAATATTATATAAAGATAACTATATCACAGACGATATATTATCAATATTCTAACTATTTAAGTATATCACATAAGATATACTCTAACTATAACTATGACATATCTTATACAAAGATATATTCGTCCTAATCAATATAGCAGTACTTACTTTATAAGTAGCAGTACTTACTATGTACCGCGTTAACACTAACGGTACTTACATAATACTAACAGTACTTAAATTACACTGACGGTACTTGACACTTAACAAATAATTCCCAACAATCCTCCCCTAAAGAAGAATGATAACTTGTTGTCTTCTTGTTTCTCTTGTACTGGATGTATTTAGAATACATGTCTTCAGTCTTTCCTTCATCCTTGGATTGAACTTGGTAATTTGTATTTGTATCCAACTGAATGTATCCAAACACTTCAATGTAGATCTTCTTCTGATAAGATAATATTCAAACATCATGAACATCATCTTTGTCTTCAAACTATGATCTTCTTGTGTCTTGTAAACATTCATTTATCTTTGCAACATCAGGAATTGTCTTCTTGAGTTAAATCTATGAACTCTAAATCATAAAATTTAGTCTTGATTTGATAAGACAAACACCTTCTAAGTATTTTCTTCTTGAATACTTCTTTGCTTGCAATCTTAATACCTGAAATAAAACAGTTAACAACAAAAACCAATCTGTATTAGCTTCATGATTTTTAGAAAATCACCAGCTATCAACGGATTTGATATATTCTTTACCAGTTAGCCGTACACTCTGGAATAGCCAATACTTTATTCATGAAGAATAAGGTCACCTTATAACCCTACAATTTTTGGTAAATTATCAACCATCAACGGATTTGATGAAGTCTTTACCTAGTACCATTTGTCTAGGACTAGCCAACTCTTTGTCTCGAAACAAGGTGAGTCAGAACCATATAGTTTTTAGCAAACTACCAGCTTTCAACGGATTTTAGAAGTCTTTACCACAAACCGTTTGCTTATGGACTAGCCAGTTCTTATGTGTGTTAGACATGGTGAACTGAGAACCATTTGTGAAGTGTGACTGAAAGTCAAACACTTAAGGCTCTTTCTCAGCTTCTTCCTCGTCTTTCAAATCCTTGATTTGTTGTTTAACCATTCTGATCAACTCCAAAGCATCAACAGACTCTTCTGTAACTTCCAACTGTTTTTCCAACATTCTTTCCAACAATCTTCTTTTGAATAGATAACTCTTCTCTTGCAGCATAGAGCATGTAACATCATCTATATCCAGAACATGCAATCCACATGACCTATAATATCTCCAGTAACTAGGAACCTAATTCTCTAATACCTTCAACATTTCTTGATCACAATTATGTGGTTCATACATGAAGAGAAATTCCCTGTACAATAGTGATACTTCAGTTTTACCTGCACTGGCTTCTTGAACTAACCTAAAAAGATCCCGAATATCTTGTCTGTCAAGAATGTGAAGAATATCTTTCAAAAGTCTAAATATCCTTGTTGTGCCATCAGTTCTTTGAATTCCATGAGCTTCAAGTCCTTGATCCAAAGAGTATATCCATTTAACAATAGATGTTCTCTTTCCAAAAATCTCTGTATCAATACATTGATCTTCAAATTTTACTATCTTCAAGTACTTCTTCAAGCTCTCATCATCATCACTATCTTCTGTTGTTGACTTAGCCCTCTTGGCTTTCTTCTTTATCTTTGTTGATCTTTTTCTTTTAACACCCTTGGAGGTTCCCTCAAATTCTATTGAACCCTCTTCCAAGTTTGTATGTATCGTCTCTTCAGTATGTACTGTTGACTGTGTATGTACTACTTGTACATTTTCAGTCTGAGCTTCATCTCCTTCATTCATTCTTTGAGCAGTCTCTTCCTCCTTTGAACTCACCTTCTCCTTTCTATTCTTCCTCACATAAGTGGTCTTGATAGGTGGAGATGTAGTTGTAGGTTCAGCAGTACTTGGCACAATTCTAGGAGTGCTTCCAAATTGTCTTTGTTGTTGCAGATGTCTTCTATGTCTTTCAACAGCCATTCTATCTGCTTCAGATCCAATCTCAACAAAATTCAATTCAGTTCTCTTATTTTGCTCATACAAAGTCCTGATTTCTTCAAAATTCTTCTTGACCAGCTGAATATGAGTAAAACCCTTAACTTTCTTGAGAAAGTTCATCATTTGATTCCTAATCTGCATAGTAGTTGGAGGCTTAATTTTTTCTCTTCTTCTCTTTTCAACAAAGAATCTTTTGTGCTTCCTAATCAGATCATCAATCAACTTGAATTTCTCTTCTTCATCATAAGCATCTCTCTCTTCAGCTATCAATGAGTCTGCAAGAAGCTCACTTGCATGTAATTCAGCTTAAATCCTATCATACTCTTGTATGTTCCATTCTTGCTGTATTCTCTTAGCTTCTAGCAAATGCTGCTTTGCTGCAAGTTCTTCTTGTAATTCATCTTCATGAATTTGTGCTTGCATTCTGAAAGCATATTCCTCATCATGGTCTAATTGATTAAATCTGTACATGACTTTGCTTATATCATCATCTGAATCACTTTCATTTTCAGATTCTGATAGTATCTGCTTCTTCCCCTTATCCTATGGATTAATCTTAGGTAGCTTCTTCGTCAGCTTGGAAGGTCTTTCCTCATCAGCTTGTTGTTGAATAACTATACCTTATGTAGGGTGAGAAGCTTGGACTTTCTTACCTTTAGTTTGATCCTTTTTGGCAAGAACTTCTTGTTGTGTCTTCTTCTATGCCTCTGCTTGTTTTGTTTTCTCAGCTGAATTCTTCTTTCTTAAGTCAAGAAGTAATTGGGCTAAAGTCTCATCCTCTTCAAAAGGAGTTTGACTTTCTAATGAAGGATGATCATCAACGGTACTTGCAATCGGCTTAGTTGGCTTAGCAGTACTTGGGTCTTCAACAATGTCAGCAGTACTTGCAGTCGGCTTATTTGGCTTAGCAGTACTTGGATCTTCAACAATGTTGACTTCACTAGTATTAGACACAATTGTTTCTTCAATCACTTGTGTATCTCTAGATACCCTTTCTTCCATTGAAGCTATCATTTCAACTTGTACCTCTTCAGTCTTGTCTGATCTATTGCTCATTCTTGATCTGGACAGTACTTGCAAAGACTGTTTCCTTTGAAACCAAATTTGTCTTTATGGTGGTGGAGTTGAAGATACAGGAAACTAAATATTAATTTCCTCCAACTTCTCATAGAAATAACTCCAATTCACTTGAAGTGGTGATTGAGGTGTTGGTGCTGACTGAGTTACCATCATTTCTTTAACATGTGGCTCCTCATGAGTAGGCTGTGGTTCTTCCTGTTGAAACTCTATATTTGTAGGTTCATCCACACCAGTCTCTAAGCCAGTTCCATCTTCATAAGTCCTCATGACATCTTCATCCAGTTCTAAATTGATGTCATTTCCAGAGATCCTTGTTTGATTATCAGACGAAGGTGATTGTTCTTCATTATTCCTCCCCTGTTTGGTTGCATTCAGTTTCCTTTTCTTGTGGTTTCTAAATCTTTTCTTTTTGAGTGCATCCTTCTGAATAGATCTATGTTTCCTCATCCAAGGTGATACTTTGTTCCTCAACTTGATTAGGCTAGCTTCCAATTCAACAATTTTCTTGTCTTGAACAAGTTTTTCTTTCTGCAACACCTGTACCTGTTGGGACAAACTAGTACACAAAGCAGTCAAATTTGCAACATCTACCACCTCTGGTGCTTGTGCTGGTGGTGAACAACTATCAGCAATAGAAGCATCAGGTGTATGGATCATCTCATCAGTGTTTGGTGGAGCACCAACATTGTGAGAAGAAGATTGTGAATCTTCTAGGGAATGGGAACTCTGGTGAGAAGGAGTTTGCTGAGAAGGACTAGCATTTCTAGGTTCCTCACCTTCTTGATTGGCAGGTTGGGCTAACATATTAGCAAACAATGGTGTAACTATTCCTGTAAAGGCATTGCCTTGTTTGGTCAAGAAAGAGAAAGTTATCTTTGTGAAAGTATGAACATCCCATGTATCAGTTAACTCTGGTAGGTTAGGTATTTGGTCACTAACTAAAGCCTGAATGAATCTAGGATACATCAAAAACTTCTTAGTTCCTTCCAAATTCCTAGTCATGCCTTCAAAAATTAATCTTGAAAAATTAAAAACACTGTTATTTGCTAGACAAATAACAACTGATGCTAATGCACCAAGAATTTGATCAAACGATGTACTTTTAGAGCTTAAACAGTGAATAATAGCTTGAAAAAGCAATTTCCATTGAGGTGAAAATAAAGCTTTAAAGAAAGTAAGACTTTCCCTACCACCTTGATAGCCCATGGCTGCAACGCCATCATGAATCTCTGTGTTATTAAGCATACTAAGTCCATTTTCATCATTTAATCTCAAACTTGCCCTTAGCAGTACCTCAGTGACATATATATTCTTATGATTCACCCTAGCCTTAATGCAAGGTTGATCAAACCGAGTACCTAATACAACAGTGTTCTAAAATTGTTCAACAATGGAAATAGAGACAATGGGACTTATAGTGAGTGCAAAACGAACATGACTTCGAGATAAGAAACCAAGAATCTCATGTAATCCAAGAGAGTCATCATTCGCAACAAGATATGCAACCAAATTATGCTTAGAGATCACTTATAAAGCAGCCATTAGTATTCTTGATGATCGAAAAATTAGAGAGAAGTTTATAGAATCAAGAGATAAAAATAAAAGATTAGGTGAATCAATTGTGTAATTGGAGTAAGTATTTAAGTAAATAAAAAACCCAAGCGCGAAGAAACCGCTAAATTTACAAAAGAGACCCTTAACGGTACAACGAACATGTAGCGGTACATGGAACATAAGCGGTATTTGTGCTAGCGGTACTTGGAGTTATAACGGTACCTCACAATTTTGAGCAGTTCATGCATTCCACTATCATTGTAATCCTCTTTTATCTTTTTATATTACCCTGCAATCACGTCAAAAACACAAAACATAGACTATACAATAAAAATTAGCATAAAAATTTGTACAGCCATTACCTCCCCTTAACATATGCAACAGTCTATTGGTTGAGCATACCAATATGTGTCACCAAGAATTCAAACCTCTTTGCATCAAATGCCTTGGTCAACAAATCAGCTACATTGTTGTCTGTATGAATCTTCAAGACTTGAATAAGCTTCTTGTCATAGGCATCTCTTATAAAGTGATGTCTTATTTCAATATGCTTGGTCTTGGAGTGAAATACTGGATTCTTGACAATGCATATAGTACTTTCATTATCAATGTAAATCTTGGTGTTTATGAAGTTAAACCCATAATCTAAAAATTGATTTTGAATCCAAAGTACTTATCCACAGCAATGAGCAACAGCTACATATTCAGCTTCAGTTGTAGAAATAGCAACAATGGTTTGCTTCTTACACTGCCATGATATGAGTCTTCTGCCTAGGAATTGACAACCTCCTGTTGTGGATTTCCTATCATGATTAGCTCTAGCATAGTCACTGTCTGACTAAGCTTCCAATTCAAAGGTGGAATCTCTAGGATACCATAATCCTAAATTGGGTTTACTTTTAAGATACTTAAAAATCTTCTTCACAGCATGTAGATGTGACACCTTTGGATTGACTTGGAACCTTGAATAGGCACACACAGCAAACATAATATCTGGCCTTGAAGCAGTTAGATACATCAATGAACCAATCATTGATCTATATAGATAAATATCAACATTTTCACCATGTTCATCTTTAGATAAAGACTTCTTAGCTTCAAAAGGTGTGCTTGTACTCCTTGTATCGATACATGAAAATATCTTCAAGATTTCAACAACATACTTATCTTGGCTGATAAATATTCCATCCTTCCTTTGTTTGACTTGCAGTCCCAAAAAGAAAGTTAGTTGTCCCATAGAACTCATCTGAAATCTTCCTTTCATCAAAGCTTCAAACTCTTCACACCATGACTTCTTGGTAGAACCAAAAATGATGTCATCAACATAGACTTGAACTAGAATAATATCCTTAGCATTCTTCTTGATGAACAGAGTTTTGTCAATGATCCCTCTCCTATATCCATGTTCTAACATAAAATTGGATAAAGTTGCATACCATGCTCGAGGAGCTTGATGCAGACCATAAAGTGCTTTGATAAACTTGTAGACTCTGTTGGGGAATTTAGGATCTACAAAACCTGGAGGTTGTAAGACATATACCTCCTCTGAAATAGTACCATAAAGAAAGGCACTTTTCACATCTATTTGATAGACTATAAAACCCATATATGATGCAAAGGCCAAAAATAACCTAATGGCTTTTATCCTTGCCACTGGTGCAAAAACCTCATCATAGTCTATCCCTTCTTCCTGTCTATAGCCTTGAGCAACAAGTCTTGCTTTGTTCCTCACAAAACTCCTCTTTCATCCTTATTTTTCCTGAAAACCCATCTAGTACCAATTACTCTCTTACCTGAGGAAGATCCACAAGAATCCAAACTTTTTGTAGCTTAAATTATGTTAATTCTTCTTGCATGGCATGTACCCAACTTTCTTCATCAAGAGCGTGAGAAATGTTTTTAGGCTCTACTTGTGATAAGAAACAGGCAAACAAACAATGTTGAGTATCTTTATGATTTGTTCTCTGTTGTTGTTTGACATAACTCACAAGTGCATGAGTTTCAGTATTGGTTTGAAGTTGTCTTCTGGTTTGTACAGTAGACTTGGGATCTCCAATGATCTGTGTAGTAGGATGGTTGTTGTTGACTTTATGAGTGGGAATAGAACTGACTGGAATTTTTGTTTCCAAATTGTTGAAATCAGTTATTGCACCCTGCTCATCATAGGAAGCTTTGGAGAAGATTCCTTCAGCTGGACTGGCATATACGTCTTCATCGTCCATAGCTTGTAAAATCTCTTCTAATGAATCAATAGACTTTGCAGATTTAGACTTAGCAGTACTTGCAGATGAAGTACCGCTAGGCTTAGTATGTACTGTTGTATGTTGTGACTCAAAAGATTCTTCTCCTGAATGCTTATTAGCAGATGTAGCATTCTTTTCTTGATCTTGAAGCCTCTGAAGCTCTTGGGAGACTTGATCATCTTTTGATGGCTGGTTTGCTTCTTCGGAGTAGCAGACATGGGAGTAACAGTAGGCATATTGGGCACATAGATATGAACAGCATCATCTGATGAAGAAACATATTCTTGAGTACCTGCATTAGTTTCACTTGACTCCTCACCTGCATAGTTAGTTTGACAATCCTTTTGTATAGAATAGTAATCCATAGAGTTAGTTAAATAATCTAAATCAAACATCCAAGCATAACCTATTCCTGGGACATTGGGTTTATTTTCTAAGAAATTTACATGGTCATTTTCTTCAACCTTTTTAATTGCCAAATTATAAACCCTATATGCTTTACTTTTCAAAGAATATCCTACAAGATATCCTGGATCAGACTTACCATCAAACTTTCCTAAATGATCAATAGTATTTAGTATGGACACATGACACCCAAAAAGTCTTAAATGACTTATGGTAGGCTTCACACCAGTCAAAAGTTCATAAGGTGTTTTGTTTTGAGGCTTGGTTACTAAGACTCTATTTAGCACATAACATGCAGTGTTGATTGCTTCTGCCCAAAAGGTATTTGGCAAAAGAGAATCAGCCAGCATAGTTCTAGCAGCCTCAATTAGTGTCCTATTTTTCCTTTCAGCTACTCCATTTTGTTGTAGAGTCCTAGGATTACTGAATTGTCTCTTAATGCCTTTAGACCTACAGAATTCATCAAATTCAGCATTCTTAAATTCTGTTCCATTATCTGTCTTAATGATTAAAACTTGTTTAGTTAACTGCTTTTCAACTAAAGTGATAAAATCCTTAAGTAATTAATTGGTTTCACTCTTAAGAGCTAAGAAGAAAACCCAACTGATCTGCTATAATCGTCAGTTATGACTAGACAAAAGGTCTGATGACTAATGCTTCTTACATAAACTGGACCAAACAAATCCATATGCAAGAGTTGCAAAGGTTTTGTCACAGTATTGACAGTCTTGGTCTTACAAGAGGCTCTATGTTGTTTACCTTTTTGACAAGTAAAACATGTGAAATCATTTTGAAAAGATTTGTTAGGTAACCCTCTAACCAAATTCCTGTTCACTAATCTGTTAAGATTATTGAAATTCACATGACCTAACCTTCTGTGCCATAAATTAGACTCATCATAAGGAGCCTTAGCTAGCAAACATGTAATGCCACCTGTTGGAGTAATAGTATGAAGATTAAAGGTGTACATATTTTATTGTCTGGGTACTTTTAGCAGTACTTGAGATTCTTTAGGCATCTCAAAGTCTTTAGACAGCACAAAGCAGTCTTTGTCTGTGAACAGCACCTTGTTCTTCTTATCACACATTTGTGATACAAAAAAGAGATTGAACTCATTCAATTCTTTCATAAAGAACACATCTTCAAATTCCAACTTCCATGTATTGATTTTCCCTTTGCCAGTTATTCTACCTTTTCTACCTCCAAAGGCTACTGGTCCTCCTCTGAATTCTTCAAATTCAGCAAGAAAATCTTTATTCCCTGTCATGTGTCTTGAGCATCCACTATCTACTATACCTTTTTCTTTCAGTTCATCAATTAGATGCCCCTGCTCAGATCTTGTGGGACCTACACACTTAAGAGTCTGTTCAGAAGCATTCCCAGTGATACTATTTTTACTCTTATACTTCATGGTTTTAGTTATATAGTCAAAGACATAGGGTGACTCTATGTGCTCAGACTTCTTTGCCTTATGTATTACTTTAGCGGTACTTGCTTTAACAAATGATTTTTCTCTTTTAGGAACCCACATTTGCACTGGTTTATTATTAAACCTACTTCTAGATGTTTTGGATTTTTCAACAACATTCTTAGAAGTCTTAGAGAACTTTGGTTTGACGAACTTTGAACCAACAGTACTTAAGTTTGGTCTAGCAGTACTTGCAGGTCTAGACTTGCCGGTACATGATTTACCAGACTTCAAAGGTACTAGACCTTGTTTCATAAGTACTGCTCTAGGAACAAAACTTTTGGTAGAGTTATTTTTAACCTGTTTGTTTACCCTTGAGTGATCAAACTTAGGTTTTTCATTCTTAAGTTTCTGATTCCTATTAACCTGTGCCTTTTTTCCATTACTGTTTTTCATGACCTTTTGTGCAGCCTTTTGTTTCACAATTATATCTTCATGTAAAGTACAAGCTTTGATAAAAATGACTTAGACTACCACAAACATAACATCCTTTTCTTTTTAAAGAAGACCCAAAAGGTTGTTTTGACTTAACTTTCTCAAAACCTAAACCACCCCTCTTGGTTTTATTATGTTTTACATCATTTTCCAGTATCTTACTAGGAGTTTTTACCTGCTTGGGAGCAGAACTAGTCTTAGATTCTTTAGAAACAAAATTGTTCATTAAGGGTGGATAAACAATGTTCTTGGTCACAATAGTCTTATCTTGGGACAAAGTACTAGAGTTTGTGGTATTTTTAACCTTTGGTTCTTCTAACTCTATACTTGTATCATTACTAGGAGGCATGAAAATTCCAGATAATGGTGGAGGAACTGCTTTCATTCCTTCAGCATATCTATCATTCTCATGTTTATTATTTGACTTATTAGAACTATCAAAAATCCCCTTTTATAAGTCATTGTCAGTTAAAGTTATCCCAAGTTGGTCCTTAATATATCCTAGGCCTGACTTATCATAATACTACATTTGTGAATTAATCAGTTTTCCCAATCCTTTAGAGGACTTTTGCCAATGATTAATCACTTCCCTTTCATTATAAAGACTGGCTTTTAAAGCTTCATTTTTTGTTGATACTTTCAAAAGTTGTCTTTCAACTGCCTTAATTTCCACATCTTTCTCCCTTATTTGAAGAGTTAAAATTCTTATTTTCTCTTCATAGTTTTGTTGAGCCTTTTTATACAAAACTATATTTTCTTCTAACTTAGCAACACCCTGTTTAAAAGCATTTAATTCTACAGTGCATGTGTTGAATTTTTGATACGGTTCCTCTAGTTCTACTTTTAAGTTATTAAATTTAAGAAAACAGTCTTTAGAACAAGGATGTACCTCAGTATCTTCATGTGAGAGAGCCATTAAACCAAGCTCTTCTTCTTCATCATCTTCAGCCCAATTCACCACTCCATCTACAGTTACCAATGCTTTGGTTCCTTTAGGACTCCTGCTGTTTCCTTTTGGAAAGCTTTCAGTTATTCTTAGACTGGTTCTATAGCTGTTCTTGGACTTTTGACTTCTACTCTCAGCTTTGTCTCTTGTGCATTCTCTTGAAAAGTGTCCATTCCTTTAGCATTCAACTTTGGACTTGTCATATCCCAATGGCTCATTAGGATCAACAGTCATCTTTCTTCCAGTCTTCTTGAAGAACCTGTTTGATCTTACTGACACCATAGCAGCTTGCCATTAAGATCCATTTCTTCAACATCAGCATCATCCATTTGGAACAAGTCATTGAGTGTTAATCTTGGCATGTTTTCTTGTCCAGCAAAGAATGAGAAGGCATCATTATCACTAAACAATGGTGAAGATCTTCCATGTGGATTTTGAGAGACTATGGGGCTTCCTTCAGTACTTTGTGGGTAAGTATCGCTTGTAAGTCCTCCAGCGGTATTTGTGAAGTATGTACCGCTGCTTGATCCACTAGCGGTATTATGAAAGTAAGTACCGATGTTTCCTTCTGACACAAAAGCCAAGTTAGACTTCGTTTTGGTCGATGCCTTGGTCACCTCAATACCTTTCACATCCATCTCATATGATCTAAGATTATTGTAGAGATGATCAAAAGGAATTGTTTCCAGATCATCTCTTGTGATGAAGTGCATAGCCATTGCTTTCCACTCTTCTGGAACACTCCTTAAGAATTTTAGATTAGCTTCTTCATTAGGAATTACTTGTCCATAAACTGCCAATTGAATAAGCAGCTTATTGAATCTTCCATAGCCACCATGTATTCCCTCTATACTGGAAATTAAGAAGTTATCAAATTCTTGCTTAAGAACAATCTTCTTCATCATCTTAGATTTTTCATTACCTCCAAATCTAAGTTTTATGGCATCCCACACAGCTTTAGCATCCTTATAACGATGAAAGTTGGGTAAGATGTCTTCTGAAAGAGCCACAGCCAAAGCAGTTCTGGATTTTCTCTCTCTAATCTCTGCTTGTACCTCCTCAGCAGTCACAGCAGGTAAAGCATAGCATGTACCATCAGGCAACCAGTGTAGCTTCTTAGGTGTATTCCCATTCTTGATAACTTGCCACAAAGTGTGATCTGTGTGATTCAAGTAATGTTCCATCTGCATAGCCCATGTCTCATAATTGTCACCTTTGAGCACTGGGATTTTGACAGTATAAAGAGTATGAGAGGGTGTTGTAGTTGTAGAGGTAGCTACAGCATTCACGCCTTGAACACCTTGTGCTGGAGCAGGATGCACAACTTGTGGTTGTCCATGTGGTATTGGATCAGGGTTTTGAACATCATCCAAGTGAGTGTCATCACCATGTTGAGACATTGAGTCTTGGTGTGTGTAGAGTGTATGGGGTTGTGTTCTTCTTTTTTAGAGTTTCTCAACAAGCTTTGATACCACTTGTTGATCCCTTTGATTGGATCTATATTCTGTTAAGAACTAGTATAGTAGTTTGTAATCAAACTAAAACACTTTGAGAACTCTTACTCAAACTAAATAAGTTATGCGGAATCTAACTTATAAAGCATAGAAGAACAAAATTACTTTTAATCATTTTATTCTCTTATTAATCGACTTGAATGAGGTACATGAATGACATTGTACCTATGTTCCTTTTATAGAGTACGGAATCCTAGAAACCTTAGAATATTCTATAAAGATAACTATATCACAGACGATATATTATCAATATTCTAACTATTTAAGTATATCACATAAGATATACTATAACTATAACTATGACATATCTTATACAAATATATATTCATCCTAATCAATATAGTAGTACTTACTTTATAAGTAGCATTACTTACTATGTACCGCGTTAACACTAACGGTACTTACATAATACTAACAGTACTTAAATTACACTGACGATACTTGACACGTAACAAATAATTTCCAACAATGTGTTTGAGATAAAAGGATGAATACTTAAGTACTTACCCCTGTGTTTAAAAGTTTGATATCAACAATCAATTGTTTGTCTCACCAGTTGTAGATGATCCCAATCGTGATTTCATGTCTTCTGATGTAAGTAGTTACAATAGGGGTCACCACAGGCTCTTTTGCATTAATTCTACATGTTATTCTCCTGCCTTAGTGCTTGATGTGTGTATCTAAATATTTCTTTTATATGTATGTTTCATGCAGTAAATTTCCCGCTCTTGGCAGAGTCACAAGGTTGGGTTTTTAGCCGCTCTCGGCAGAGTCACAAGGCTGGTTGTTTACCTACTTCGACCATTATATGGTATAAACTTTGGATTTTTATTACTATAAATTCTGTGAAAGTAAGTGAATATGTGGTAAAAAAACTATCACTGGTATCACTCCCCACACACGAAAACTTAGCCCATGGTTCCTTTCTATTTTCTCAATTACACCCAACATCTTAACAGGGTAATAATAATAGGATATTTAATTTATTTCCATTTAAGCCTCTTAAACTCCATTTTATTAACAATGTTTATGAATATGAATATGCATCGTAGCTGTGGCTTATTGATGTGTGGGAAAATGTTGGTGTATTTTAATTAAGTACGTTATAGAGCAAATTTAGGAAATTACCTTTAGGAAAAGGTAATAATCCATAAATAAGATAAAGACGATTTCAATTAAACACGTGAATGATCCTGGTTCGTTGTACACAAGGACCTTATAAATTTGAGACGTTCGTATTAATTTGGACAATTGATTTAAATTGGGTTCGGTTTTTATCTAAATTTAATTCTACCAATTTTTAAATCCTAAGTGCATGAATCGTTTCCCAATTTAAATTCTAAAAGACAATTATTAAAATCTTGATTAAATTTAAACTTTACTTTAACTATCTATTTTTAATTAAACAAAATATTTTAACAAAAATATTTAAAATAAAATTTATCTTAAAACAAAATTTATTTAAAAACAATTTAATTAAAAACAATTTTATAACTATTTAAAATTATAAACTAATTAATCTATTTAAAAATTTACTTTTAATTAAACAAAATTATTTAAATCAAAATTTATTTAAAACAACATCAATTAAAACAAATTTATTTAAAAACTAATTTTAAAATAATTTTAATTTCTAAAAGTAATAAAACATATTTTTATTTGTTTTATTTATTAATTTTTTTCAACTTTATAAAATTTATTTTAAACAAATGGTTTAAATTTAAATAAAGAAAACTTTGTATTAAAATTGAAATAAAAGCTGACAACCAAGATTTTTAAAGCTATATTAAATACTTAAACTGTAAATAAACAAAAACAAGTGGCTAGACCAGTTGGTTAGCACGTTTGAATTTAAACGTGAGGTCACAGGTTCGAGTCCCAGGAAGGACTCATTTTGGTGAATTAATTTTTTTTTTGACAATAAAAATAGAAGGTCACAGGAGTGACTTTTTGGTATATATATTTTTGGAATAGATAGATTTAAATCACAATACCCAAACAATTCATTTGGGTAGCTAGAATGTAACAGATCTACTTATAAAACAAAACAGTTGTGAATGAATCCATCCTATATCAGTTAAACTAAAGAGCAATAACTAGTTCAAACAGGCGAAGGCAAATTCAATAATACAGATATATAAATTCAGTATTAAGCCAATTCAACAGATAATCAGTAATTTAAAAGACTCTAAAAGGTAATCAGTAAGCAGACTTCAACACATTATAGTGCTCAGCATAAATCAGATACAAAACCAACATCTGATATGCAATTAATCAGTCAAATTAAATAGAATAGTCCGAATCAATTATCAAAACCATAAGCTAGCTTGTTAAACATAAACATCAATTATTTTTAATCTATATCAGACTTACTGATTCAACCAAACAGATTCAATCACAAGTTCAGCTCACAATATATTTTCAAAACATAACATAACAAGCAGGTCCATTACATAACATGAAGCAAAATCAGTCAAAACATTTAACTCAATTAATTAAAATAGATTCACAACTTAAAAAAAAACTAACCTCAATTCTTAAGAAACAGAATATATCAGTTACACTAAGCAGATTACCACATTCATTTAATCATAACAGTATTAATTTAAACTTAAAAGAGAAATAAGAATAACATTTTTTTTATGAGCCTTTGAAGATGAAGATAGCGTTGAGCTATCTTTGAACACAATACCCCCTTTATTCTACAACATCTCGAACCAAATTAATACTCGTACCACGAACCAAAACCATCTAATCCTTGAAACATAAAATGGTTTGAACCACCATTTCAATCGAAACAGTAGCTTCTTTAAATCAAACCAGTGGGGTTTAATTTATATCCAATCTGACTTTTAATTATTTAACTAAGCTATTGAATGAGCTTAATCAAATAATTTTTTATACAATATAAAACCAGAATATATGAAGAATAATTGTAATGAAATTTTAACAGTAAATTAACAAAGACAAATTGAAACTCAAATGAACTTTTATTAATCAGAAAATCATTACAAAATTATTAAAATTAAAATACAATTTATCCTAACTCTACTTTGACATTATAACAGTAAAAATAAAAAATGGGATGATGATTACATCTTTTTTGGGGGTTTTTATAGGCAAACCCAAGCCTTGTTGAGGTGAGTTTGTTGAGCAGATATCTCATCTTGGCCACTGATTCTTCTCTCTCTTTCTTCTTCTTGATCAAACGGTGAATAATTACTCTTTCCTCACACAGATTGCCAAGGTGGCATAGATGTGTGCTTGTTGTGCTTCTTTGAAGCTGATGTGGCTTTCTTTGATTGGTGTTATGACATGGTTGTGAATAAATCAACCAATCATAGATGATTGGTGACACATCTAGTTGCCACGTATGAATGATAGGACCATCTCCTACCTCCGAAAAAGTTGGTATTTATTATCAAGCGCATGTATCATCACTCTCCAAAAAATAAGAAAGTCCCAATTTGTTATTTTTTTATCTAGGGTTATTTTTGGTGGTGGGTTTTCTCTGTGTTTTCATTCTTGTAAATAACGAAGGAAGTGAAGGTGGGTGTGTAATTTTGACCAAATAATGAAACGATATAACTTAATATATCTTTTTAACCATCCCATGAAACTAGTTACCCTAATGGGCCTTTTGAAAGTAATACTCCTTCACGTTTCTTTCCTTTTGCTATGAATTTGGGCTTTTGAACCAAATAAATACTCCTTTCGTTTATTACTTTGCTTGTATTAGGCCTTAGAACTTCATCTGTCACTTATTATTATAATTGGGCCATGAAACTTGGGCTTTGGTAAAAAAGTAAATAGATTGTTTTCCACTATTGGGCTTTTGGGCCCAATAACCGAATGTGGGACCCACTAGGCCCAATTAACTTTATTTAAGATAAAATCCTCAAAAACGAACTTGATACTTGGCTTCTTGAAATAATCTTCAAACTCGTGTCGATATTGTCGGTTTTCGTGATCTTGGTACCTACACACACGAAACAAACAAAACATGCATATACATGGCCATTTTTATACTTTTAATGCGTTTATTGTCCATTAATTGATACAATTGGTATGAGTAATTACACTCATATCAAACTCCCCCTTGCTAAGCAATTGGTGTGTCCTAACGCAATGACAAAATTAAACTACTAACTACACTTTTATTCAACTTATGACACTTTATTTTGCAAAGACCTAATGTAAAGCTTTCATTATTTGAAAAATAACTATTAGGATCATAAAACTAAAATAGATTCATCGTCCTCGACTTTTCACTCTTCCAAGCCAAGTTTATAAACAAGATCATTGTCAATCATAAGTCCCAATGTTAAGACCACTTATACAAGTAAGTTGTGTTAAACTCAATCCCCTTTTATTCCTAATTGTATCTCTAGATTTTAAATATTATCATTCACCCAAAGGCTCATTTGACTTATTTAATATTTATTACTCCAAAAATGAAGGCAAAAATGGTGTAAACTCAACACTCAAAACCTAACCTCGACTTCAAAAACCGTTGTCACTAAAGTAAGCCCACATCAAGGATAACTTAACATGATTTGATGGATAAATCCCCGGATCCGAAATTTGGCTAATAGGACTACTTAAAGCAACAATAAATCCTCCAAAGTCAATTTTGACCTTATTAATGGAGTTAGAAACAATTACATCATACACCTTGAGGCTGTTTAAGATGTAAAAGTGCTCCTTATTTATAATCCACACCCGAAGGCTCCTTAGACATAAACAAGGGAATTGACATTCACCATCCCACCTTAAGGCTCATGATGATGAAGCAATTTTTATTAAACACATCCCATGGCATACACCCTAAGGCTCTAATGACAAGGTTAGTGCTACATGACTCCCACCCGAAGGCTCATAGAGAACATGTTTTTATTTATTCTTCTTATTATTATGATATGTATAGTAAGCCAAATTTCCGCAATCCCATGATCAAAAGTCCATGACGCTGACACCCTTAATGTGTTCTCACTTTAATTACAAGGGAAGAAAAAGGAGTTACGAGTTAAGATATTAAGCCTAAACCGCTAACAACTTCATTTATTAAGCAATTATTTATTCAAGTGTGGAAAATAAATACGAGGAGATTAAATCAAACACAAAAATACTTACACAAGGAAGAATTAACCTCAAAAACTTATGATTAAACTTTATCATCTCTTGTTCTCCATATTCTAAAATTTCAAAAATGTGAAATTAATGGACACTTAGCCAATTAAATCAAAGTTTTGGGTTTTCAAGTCATCTATAGGATCTTGCATCTTCTTAGAATTTTTCAAGTTTAGAATTTGCGTTTTAAAGTTCCCTTGACAAACGACTTTCTAGGATCAATTATAGGAACTTGCGAAAAGTTCTCGTTCTTAAACCCGTATGAGTTAAGACTTTCGCGTTTTAAATTTCCCTATATAAAAGTCTAGCAAAACTTGATTTAAACACGTTTAGGAAAAAGCTAAGGTAAAAACCGAGTTGAGTCAAAAACTATTTTATTTTCACCAACGGAAAGCCTACATTTGTGTCAAAAATACTTATTTTCTTTATTATTAAACATAAAGTAACACTAAAAAATTAAATTTTTTATGAAAAACGAGAAAAACGATTACGTTTGAACACGACAAAAGCAATTGCAAGCGATTATATCGATTGACTCCCCCATGCTAAAACCAAACATTGTCCTTAATGTTTCCTAGCTCAAGAGTAACACCCCCTTGCTAAAACACGAAGAGTTTAATGCAAAATCCTAAAATGGTAAGAGCACGCAAATCTATAAGCTGTTTATTAATAATGCTTCAAGATAAAACGTTAGTCGATAAAAATCAAAGGATAGTGAGTGCCCCTTTTTGACACTCAAAGTATAGAAACTCGAGTGGATCGGCAAAAACCGAACACGAGAGTCTTCAAAAACTAGGGTCATACCTAAGATTCACAACACAACAAAACACGAGCACGAGCTTGAAAAGATCAAGCCTTATTAGTGTTAGAAAATAGAAAGAAGATAAAATGCATGGGACTCCCCCACAAGGCACCTCGTTTTTGTTAACCGAGTCATGAGCTCGACTCGATCCCCACATTCATTGGTCCTTAGGGAAAATGGTGAAAACCGGAATATTGGAATAAAATCCATAATAAAGTAAGATGCCGGGGTCAAAGATCACATCCTCGTTTTCGGGTGACAAACGAGAGAATGAGACTCCAGCATAAATCTCCAAAAAGAGATGGTAGTCACGAATCATGAAATAGATATAGTATGCTCCCGGAGAGAAACTCGCACCAAGATGATCGAAAAATCTTTCAATTATTACATGGGTGAAAGGCCGAGATTTCCCTAAATCAACGATTCCGGGGTCAAATACCTCGTCCTCGGGAGATAAAGGAATAGACAACACGGTGTCTTTCTCCCATGCTAATCCATAATCATATAAAGCACATGGTAATGGTGGGATAAAAGTCTCAACCATAGTGGTATCAACTTGCATGACTTTGTTGACCTTGTCACTCTTATGAATGTGAACAAAGGGGTCATGATACTCAAAGCGAGTCGCATGAAAAATCCGCACATTAAGATCAAAGCGAGTGGGAAGGATATTTGGAGTAAAGAAAATTTCTCCCTCCGGGTCAACATTATCATCATCATAAATCGGGTGATCAAACCAAGGATTTTCAACGCCGTCATTAGAAACATTCTCAAGATAGAGAGTGTCTTCATTTGGTTCATTAGACTTTTCCTCAAAATCCGAAGGAATGTCTATGGAAAGTAA
Source organism: Glebionis coronaria (assembly GCA_025667525.1). Lineage (NCBI taxonomy): Eukaryota > Viridiplantae > Streptophyta > Magnoliopsida > Asterales > Asteraceae > Glebionis > Glebionis coronaria. The sequence continues at coordinate 56,499 of JANFOE010002430.1, read as the reverse complement.
CTCATCAACCTCCTTAAATAAGAGTTCATCATCACAAAGGTTGTGAGATGAAGGAGGTATGATGCTCTCAAAATCCTCTTTAAACAATGGATTATTGTTCATTGAAACTTGAAAGAGTGGATTTGAGTAAGTCACAATAATGTCATCAATCTTGTCATCACAAGAAATATCCAACAAAGTATCAAGTGTGTCACGCGCGGATACAAGATCATCATTCTCATTAGATGGAAGTTCATCGGAGAACTCCTCGAGAATGGAAGGTAAATCATGAGGATCACGCTTGATCTCGAGATCAAAAACGTCTTCACTTCCCCGTGGAAGTGGATCAACAAGAGCAACAAGTTCATCGACGAACTTATCTAACGAATAGTCACTAACCTCACTCGGTGTGAAGTTAGGAATCAAAGGCTCTTGAAATAAAGATTGTGCCTTAGTGTCATCTATTTGGTCCTTCGGAGAGAGTGGAGATGGAGAAGTATTCAATAGTTGTTCAATTAAAGCAATATCTCCCTCCAGATCGAAATTCTCACAATCAAACTCACTAGCATCGAATGGTGCACTAAGGTAATCATCAATTTCCTTATCGGTCTTATCTTCAAGAGTAAGTGGAGACGAGGTAATATTACAACACTTTTCAACGGAGCAAACATCATCTTTATTTGTGTTACTTTCAATAGGTTTAACAATTTTTAAAATTTCCACATTTTTAGAAACAAATTTTGGAAGTTTTTTCGTTTTGAAAACAACATGTTTATCCCCATAAAACAATTTTATCTCTTCTTTACTCATATCAACTTGAACTTGAGCCATGCACAAAAATGGACGTCCTAAAATTAAAGGCACACGGGGATTGGTCTCATAATCAACGATTGCCAAATCGGCAAGATACAAAAACTTCCCCACTTTAACAATGACATTTTCTACAATACCAACCGAGTGGGCGGTGGTTCCATTAGCAATCTCAATGATCATTATAGTGGGAGTAAGTGGGACATAGTCAAGATTTTTCCATATGGATAAAGGCATTAATTTGATGCTAGCTCCTAGATCGGCTAGACCTTTGCATTCCTCAAGCCCTTTGAAAACACAAGGTATCAAGAGTTGACCCGGATCTCCATATTTCGCGGGATAGAAATTATGTAAAATCGCGGAACAATTAGCATCTAAGATAGCCTTGGTAACATCAAGAAAGGTCTCTTTAGGTGGAGGATTAAATTCGATCACATCTTGTAAATTATCATAATCATTGTAAACGGTGATAGACTTAATCTCTCCCTTCGGGTTTAGAATGGTGTTGCTAGGTAAGGCACCCGAAGACGAGGAGGGTTTGCTCATAAAAGTCTCAAACATCAAAAGTAATTTGTTCTCAAACTTAGCTTGATTTCCCTCAAGACGATTTTGGCTTTGTTCTAAACTTTGTTGCATACGGTTTTGGCTTTGCTCTAATCTTTATTGGTTAAGCTCAATCTTATTATTATGCCCCTTGATCGTATTTTGAAATTCATTTTTCAAAGTTGCCATTTGTCCTTGAATATTGTTTTGAAAAGCTTTCAAATTTTCCTCATTCGTTTTGATGTAGCTTGACAAATCATTTTGATTGTTGTGAAAACCTTGATTGTTTTTATTAGCATGAAATCCATTTCCTTGATTAAAATTCCCTTGGTTACCACGGTTAAAATTATTCCCATTGTTTCCATTGTTGTACCTATTTTGAACCGGTGGAAAACCAGGTGGAGCAACATGATTTTGACGAGGAGCTTGACCGTTAGGGCCATAAGTTCCCGTCGCGGCAAAAGCACTAGCTTGATCAAACCCTGTGGTTGAACAAGCATAATTCGGATGTTCTCCACCACATGATACACAAAAATTCTCAACCATATGAATCGTTCCATGAGGATTCTTCCTAATCTCATTCAAAATCGTGTCAATCTTAGAGTCTAATCTAGCAATCTTGGTATTAGATGAATTCACATTGGAAACAACCAGTGTGTTTTGTGAATATTGCACTCTAGACTTATTCTCAATGATACCCCACGCGTCTCTCGAAGTTTTTCTTAAAAGATTACCACCCGCGGTGGCATTTAAAGAATCTTGTTCAACCATATTAAGTCCATTATAAAAAGTATTGATTTGGTGTAACTCCGTGAAACCGTGGTGTGGACATTGTCTCAACAAATCTTTAAACCTTTCCCAAGCAACTCCAAACAATTCATGCACTTTTTGTTCAAATCTAGTGATCTCATTTTTAAAGTGAGTTGTTTTAGATGGTGAAAAAGAAATAATTCATAAACTTAGACAATAAATCGTCCCATGTCAAAATCGAACCCGGTGGTTCTTTTTCATACCAAAGCTTAACGTTCCCCTCGAGCGAGTACGGAAAAAGCATGAGCTTAATCGCGTCATTCGGCACATCTCTAAACTTGACAGTCGAGGTGATACGAAGAAAATTCCGAATGTGAGAGTGCGGGTTATCGGTCTCATTGCCACGAAATTGATCGGCACGAATGAGTGATAAAAGACCCGACTTAATCTCATAATGATCCGCCAAAATAGCCGGCACAAAGATTGCTTCCCCGTACCCTTCGGTGGGTGCACGGAGCAATTCCTCCATTGTTCGGTTATCCGCCATCCCTACAAAAATAGGTGGAAGCTCGGGTTCCACTATTCGTTGTTGACGATTTCTATTTGTGACAATCCGTCAATTTCAGGTCGTTATTTTAATCTCGACTATAACGTATTACGTGTTTACTTTAACGAGAATTTTAAATTATCGACTAACCGAGAAGGTTATGACTTGAAACTAGCGTAAGAATGTCGATTAGATAAAACCGACAAGGAATACGTTAGGTATCGATATTATATTCTCAATTTATCATAAAAATGATTTTTATTTTATTTAATCTTTATTTCTCGTGTTTTACGTTTTAACGAATGACGAGAACTACTAGTGATCGCGATACCGACGGATGCCCAAATATTTATGTTTTATTATCGATTGTCTCGATATTTTATATTTTCGATGTTTTCGATTTAATTACGTTTTAAGTCGTGTCGAAGTTTTATTATTTTATTTATGAAGCGTTTTAACTTTGGAAAAGTATTTTTACGAAACCCGAGTCTCGTAAATGTTTTCAACTTTGACAAATATTCATTTTCTACCCTTTAACTTATTTAATTACTTTTTGGCCCAAAACTATACCTAAATGACAAAATCTGCCATAACCTTGGACTATTTAAACAAATTCCACTAACTAATTTACATTAAAAATTCATTTAAAAAAAAGATAATCTCTCCCTCTCTCTCTTGTGTTTACCGTCCACCCCTATCACCTTAGCCACCATCAAAAATCAAATTCTACCTTGATTCATCCTAAACTACCAAAAGACCCATCCTAGAAATTTGATAAGCTTCATTTTGGTATATAATTTTCCCACATGCATTCACTTATTTTTCTTTTTAAATTTTGAGGAAGAACATCATGTTTGATCCATTTTTATGGTTAAAAATCTTGTTATTATTATTATATTTGAAGTGGGATGATGTTGCATGTATGATTTTTATATATTTTATTTTTATTAGATTCAATTTAAGAGTGTTAGGGGTTAGTTAGATGTGTTATGATAATATTAGGATGATATTATGGGTATGTAATTTGTTGAAATGGGTCAAAATGTTGATTTGGTATGATTGTTAGATGGTTAATTTTAGGCAGTAACTTAAAGGGTATTTTTGAATTACTTACTGTAATAATCTTGTTAAACTAGTAAGAAAGGGTCGTAGAGAATTTCGTTAGCTTCGATTTGATATAAAGTAGGACTTTCAACTCCAAACGAGTGCGAAGTTACAACAATTTTAGTATTCGTGTACCGGGAGACGAGTATTGGCACAATCCGAAAATTATTGTCGATATTTGGATCGAATCTCGGGGACTATAAAATGAGTTTTAAAAATGTTCAAGGACTGATGTTGAAGTCTAAACCTCAGGTCATGAGTCTATTTTCAAACCCTAGTGTCGGTTTTATAAATGGAGTTATTTAGATATGTCAAAATGGTTTTACGAGTCAAAGGCGTAAATCTGTCCGGTTTTTATAACACGAAGGTGTGTCGGGCATAAGGTCTTAGAAGTAATATTTTTGGATGAAATTTAAACTGAGTCTTATTCATATTATATGTGAGTTTGTGACCAAGTTTCGTCGAAAACGGAATAGTTTAAGTAAGGTAAATGAGCTTGTACTTTTGGTAAGTACCGGCAGATTTTTATAAATGATATAGTCTAATAGAGTTAACATGTTAAGGAGTATAGAAGTACACTTGTATTGTTACTTTTTGGTATTGTCATGGTTTTATAAATTGAGTTTTGTATTATTTAAAGTATTATTTATACTTGAGTCATTTATTAACGAACGCGCCTTATTTGGTAGGTTGCAGTCTTCGTGTTTAACGGGCATCACTTATCGTCGGTGATCGTCATATTACTACTATTGTACCAAGGTGAGTCTATAGCCTCGCTTTTATACTATCTTGTAAAGATTTTTAAAACCCGCGAGGGGAATAACATGCTTGTTTTAAAAATAGAACACAAGGAACCCAATTGTATGCTAGATGAACGTTATTTACATAAGTTTGCTTCTAGCCTTAAAAGACCTATTGAATCATGATTGTTAATCGAATGAACGCTATTACTATGGATAGATCTATCGGGGTGACGCCCAGTCCGGTCGCGACTAGCTATCGCGTGGTGTTGTGATGCACTAGTAATGAAACATCGGATGCAATTGTATAAGAGAAATATACGCACTTGGCTAGGTGTGTTGGGCTGAAATAATATATGTTAACGTTCAATGTCATGAGACTTATGTAATAACAACGATGATTATGTCTGATGCACATGATTGTCAACCATTGAAGGTTTATTCAGAATACTTGTATTCGTTTATTTAATTTAAAATTTATAGATTCACTCAGCATTTTTGTTGACTTTATAGCATGTTTTATCTCAGGTCCATAAAGAAGGCACTCAAGGAAGGCGGTTTCATGCAGCTTGCTTAATTTAAATGTTTTGGCCCGCTTTTCCTAAACTATGTCCATTCAAAGAAACTTTTGTTGTTTGTTATGTTGTGTAAACTTCGAAACTATTTGGGACCGTGTGTGAACTGTTTTACCTTTCAATAATGAATGGATGTACGTTTTATTAAAACGACTCTTTTTGAGGCGTTTTCTATGATATTGAGATTGAACCATAATAGTAACACCCAATGACCCTTCCGCTGCTATGACACGAAATTGGGGGTGTTACACTATTTCTAAGAGGAATGTTTTCAAGCCTATCGTGATTAATCAAAAGTCGAGTAGACTGTAACTGCATAAACCAATGTGACGAGAATTTAGAGGATTGAAGAAAAGAAATTATATTAGAAGAAGATTATTTTTTTGTATTTTATTTGGTATTGCTCAATAAAAAAGATTGATAAAAACAAGGAATAAGGATAATTACTATGGAAGTAATCTACCCTTGGTCGACTTTGAAACGTAGGTGAAAACCTAATCGTCTCGAGGTTCAATAAGTAAACTACAAAAATAAGATTTAATACTACTTGAGTCGGCAAACCAATAATCGATCGTCCCTCTCAATATACGCACAAGCAAGCGGGGAAACGAGGTGGCACAAAGCACTTAAAAACCTTTTTCCTTAGACGGCCTTTTATAGCTCGTCGCCTTATACCCACCTTATAGTTTGTATAAATCGAGTTCAAACTTTTTATTAGTATTTATCTATTTTGCCTTTTTTTCGTTTCGGATTCGAATACAATAGCTAGGTGATGAAATCCCAACTAAGGTCTTATTTGGAAGTAGGTAAATTTATTGTTCTACGTAATATAATATAATAATAACAAAAGAACACGAAAAATGATATATACTATAATAATAGAAAAATAACAAAACTTCCCGAGGACGGAAAGGGTCTTCAAATCAGTGATCAACAAATCTCCATGAATGAATCGTACACAAGATCCCCGGAAGCGGCGCCAAATTTTTTGATGTGTGGGGAAATGTCGGTGTATTTTAATTAAGTACGTTATAGAGCAAATTTAGGAAATTACCTTTAGGAAAAGGTAATAATCAATAAATAAGATAAAGACGATTTCAATTAAACACGTGAATGATCCCGGTTCGTTGTACACAAGGACCTTATGAATTCGAGACGTTCGTATTAATTTGGACAATTGATTCAAATTGGGTTTCGGTTTTTATCTAAAATTAATTCTACCAAATTTTAAATCCTAAGTGCATGAATCGTTTCCCAAATTAAATTCTAAAAGACAATTATTAAAATCTTGATTAAATTTAAACTTTACTTTAACTATCTATTTTTAATTAAACAAAATATTTTAACAAAAATATTTAAACTAAAATTTATCTTAAAACAAAATTTATTTAAAAACAATTTAATTAAAAACAATTTTATAACTACTTAAAATTATAAGCTAATTAATCTATTTAAAAATTTACTTTTAATTAAACAAAATTATTTAAATCTAAATTTATTTAAAACAAAATCAATTAAAACAAATTTATTTAAAAACTAATTTTAAAAACAATTTTAATTTCTAAAAGTAATAAAATATATTTTTATTTGTTTTATTTATTTATTTTTTTAAACTTTATAAAATTTATTTTAAACAAATGGTTTAAATTTAAATAATGAAAATTTTGTATTAAATTTGAAATAAAAGCTGACAGCCAAGATTTTTAAAGCTATATTAAATACTTAAGCTGTAAATAAACAAAAACAAGTTGCTAGACCAGTTGGTTAGCACGTCTGAATTTAAACGTGAGGTCACGGGTTCGAGTCCCTGGAAGGACTCATTTTGGTGAATTATTTTTTTTTGACAATAAAAATAGAAGGTTACATGAGTGACTTTTTGGTATATATATTTTTGGAATAGACAGATTTAGATCACAATACCCAAACAATTCATTTGGTAGTTGGAATGTAAAAGATCTACATATAAAACAAAATAGTTATGAACGAATCCATCCTATATGAGTTAAACTAAAGAGAAATAACTAGTTCAAACAGGCGAAGGTAGATTCAATAATACAGATATATAAATTTAGTATTAAGCCAATTCAACAGATAATCAGTAATTTAAAAGACTCTTAATACAAGTTTTAACCAAGTATAAAAGAATTATCGTCCGATCTTTTCGAATTGATTCCTAGTTAAGAGTGCGACTCAGTCGTTCTTGGTGGAATAATAAAACGGTTATGGTTTGTTTTATCTATTTAAAACTAAAAGCGAATATGAAAATTTCGTTGAGTAAATTAAAAGCTTTAAAGATTAAACTAAAAATTATAATTAACTAAATGACAAAAATTAAAGCTTGATGAAAAATTAATTTGATAAAGTAATAAAAATGTAAACTTAAAATCAAACAAAACCCCAAACCATCGGAATCCAGATCGGAATGCTGTCACCAATACCATCGGAATGTCCAGATCGGAATATAGGTACAAAATCTATCGGAATAATTAAGTGACAATCTATCGGAATACTGATCGCAATAAACTATCGGAATAAGTCTAAAGAAAATCTATCGGAATGAACAAAAATGCAATCTATCGGAATGTCACTTAGATCGGAATGTTGCTAAGGAAATTTGGGCAGCACTTCGACTTAAAATAGCCTTAAGACCCGTCGGAATATGCGATCGCAATGTGCGATCGCAATCCCGATCGGAATAAGTGGGAGAAACCTTAGATCGCAATGTCAGATCGTAAAGAGCTGTCAGAATGTCGCAATTCCCTTTCCGATGGAAGAACAAATCGCAATAAGCATAAGCTAAATAAGCTAATTCTAATATGCTATAACCGAAACCTGTTTAAACAAGAATGAGACTAACTAAATAAGCACAAATTTAAAACCTTTCAAGACACAAAAGAAGGAAACTTTAAAAAGATTAAGACTTTTTAAGAAAACTTAAAAACAATAAGCTAGACACAAAATAAGCCAATAAGCTTGTCAAGCTCAAAGCTTAATTCGTATGAAACTTAGATTAACCAAAAGATAAACTTTTTAATAAATCAACATATAATTAAAACAAAACGTGTAAAAACTCTGGATTAAAGTAGATGAAAACTAAGAAAGGTAGAATAAGATGAAGATTAAAACAAGATTTAAGCTATAAAAGCAAGGATTAGATTAAAAACAAGAAAGGAAGATGAAAGATAAAGATCCTAGTGAGAGAAACTGTCACTTTCTCTCTCTAAAATTACCTACCAAAATGAAAATAGTGAACAAGCTAACACTAACTAACCAACCCTCCTAAATGTGTTTAGGAGGGTGATTATAGGAAATAGGGAGGTGCATGTGTTGCCTCCCCTTTCTTTCTTCACATATTTCCGTCTTTTTAAGTTCTTCGACTTTATCGACTTTGTCTCGGGATTAATTAAACTCGTCTAATAATTTCTTCGTTTATTAGACTTGAGTTCTTCGACTTTATTAGACTTTCGTCTTTAGACTTGTTCTTCGATAAATCCTCAGAAAAGGCCTTGGACTTCCGTTCTTTTTGCACTCTTGATCTCTTGACTTTGTCTTTTGTCTTTTCCGTTGATAAAAGCCCGTGAAAGCCCGTGTTTTCCTCCTTTTTCACATTTTGGTCCTAAATCACAACAAAAACACAAACCACGTATAATTCTAACATTTACGACATAAGATACACGTTTGGGCTTGGTTATTATTGTAGTTAAGTGGTAAAAGGATGGGTGTTTTCACACCTATCAAATCCCCTACACATGACCATTGCAATGTCCTCATGCAATGCATTAGTTACAAAGCATGATTTACATTTTCCATCATAATCGATCCACCTTGGCCTTTATTAAAAAGATAGAAAATTATAAAACATTCAAAGGAAGAAAATAAGTAAAGAAATCAAATACATACCTTAGGGTTTTGAAAATGTCATGAATGATTATCATCCTCAAGTTTTCACGTTCCCCAAACCAAGCTTAAAAACGAGATCATTGTTATTATAAGTTAGCAAACTATCACGAATTCATGTGGGCCAATTATTTACTTAGACTCCCTTATTCCTAGGTGTATCTCTTATATTTTATTGTTGTCTTGAATTATCACGAGGATGCATTGTTTGACTTATTTCGATAGTTATTAAGGCTAAAAATAAAGTAGGACGATTTAAACAATAGTTAGCTAAAGGACAAAATCTTTTAAAACTGCTTCTCGGGACCTCATAAAGTTCATATCTTGGCATAACTTGCTTCACGATTTGAGACCTTTCTCGGACCGATATTTGGCAGTGACTTCATATTTCAAATCTCGAGAGACGTTCATGAAATAATGGTCTTCTCTTCATAATAGGAATTTCTTCACTTGAAGTTTTGAGAGATTCTTCATACTTGGACCACGACTTCTACATTTTTTCTCCAATCTTTATTTGGGATTTTGATATACAACGATCCGCCTCCTTTTAGGAATTAGATCTATTTATCCTCATACCTTGTTAGGGCCTTTTTGGATAGACTTCTCCATGATCTTTATGGGAGTATTTGCTTTTCATCGTGTGTCTCGATCCTTCATATTGAATTTTGATAAATGATTCTTCACATCACTTGGGAACTTTAGCAACAAAATATAGCCCTCATGCTTTTTTAGGGCCTTTTCGGACTTGCCAATCTTCGCATCCCGCTTCAATAAGTTATGCCTTGGCTATGAACTCTAATTAATACCGAGCAACTTTTAAACGATCTTGGGCTAGAAGCTAAGTAACTTTTCAAATCGTAGAACCTTATTTATTGCAAATATATTTATTAGCAAGCGATGGGAGAAACAGCTTATAATCAACTCATATAAGTTCATGAAAGAATACCAAACTTATAATTGACTCTATCATCTCTCGTTCTCCACAATTTAAAAATCTCAAAGAATGAGGTTCGTGGATGCTTAGCCTATTAAATCAAAGTTTTGGGTTTTCAAGTCATCTATAGGATCTTTCAACTTCTTAGACTCTTTCAAGTTTAGAATTCGCATTTTAAAGTTCCCTTGATAAACGACTCTCTAGGATCAATTATAGGAACCTGCGAAAAGTTCTTGTTCTTAACCCGTGAGAGTTAAGACTTTCGCGTTTTAAAGTTCCCTAAATAAAAGCCTAGCAAAACTTGACTTAAACACGTTAAGGATACTAGCTAGAGTAAACTTGGATAAGTAAACTCGGGTTGAGTCAAAAGATTCACAACGTTTGAAAATTAAAACCACTTTATTAAATTTTATTCTAGCAAAGAAAGAGAATAACTATAACAAGGGTAAATACTACTAGGCCACAATAGATCAAAAATTTTGAAAATGTCAAAAAATCAATTTTTCGGTTAAAATGAGGACAAATGCAAGGAAAAACCACTTAACTTCGATAGAAGTCCCCCCTACACTTAATATAAACATTGTCAACAATGTTTAAGCATGTGGAAGTACACTCCCCTACACTTAGGACATTGTGCACTTTGTTTAAATCTTGCTAAGGAAGAGACAAGTAAAGTTATTCCTATTTCAATCATAAATGATAAAATAATGAATCAAAAGAGTACAGGATAGAACCGGGAAGACGGGTACACGGAATCACGGGTCGTCAAAAGTCATCAAGAATGGATCTTTGAAAGCTCAAATCCCTGCACATGATAAGACAGAAGACAACGAACACATACCAGGGTCTCCCCCTACACTTATTATGAAAAAAGAGAAAAAGGATAGAGACTGCGGGTTGCCTCCCGAGAAGCGCTTGTTTTTGTTAACCGAGTCGTTAGCCTGACTCGACCTTGATTAGCATAGGAAGAAGCTTGGAACACATCCACCGGGATCAAATATATGGTTTTCATCCATCAAATAGCACAAGCGTAAGGCGAACAAAGCAAGCTAAAGAAGAGTAGGCAGGGTTCCCTTAAGCAGCGATTAAGCACGGTGGAAGCAAGTATGGTGAGGTGCAAGCATATCTCCATGGTTTCAAAAAAAAATTCCTTTTATTTCATCAGATGGATACTGAGATGGCATGAAAATTCCAATACCGGGGTCGAACACCTTTTCCTTTAGGGGAAATAACACTCAGGCTCAGCAGATCTTGAAGAAGATCCGATCATAAATCTCGCAATCTCATCCTCAAAAGGTGGATAGAGAGGAGTTAAGACATAAGTGCTGTGGATATCGGTGTCGGTCGGCTTCTTCTCCTTTGCAATGGGTTTCTTCATATCCAATGGAGGATAAAGACCATAATCATCAAAGTCCAAAGGAGGAGCATCACTCTCATTTGGGAAGTAAGTGTTGAGAAAAGTAGCAAAGTCTTCCTCAAATGAGTAGTCATCCAAAGTAGGATCAAGTTTTGTTGGCGGAGGATCTTCATCATGTGAAGAATCACTCGAGAGAGTATCAGCCTCATCAAAATCATCATAAGTGGGCATGTCTGGATACTCAGAAGTAAAATCATCATAATCATCTCCATTGGAACTAGAATCGTCATCATAAGCATCAAAGATCGGTGGAGACTCATGAATTGGTGGAGGATCTAAATTGGAGAAACAATCATCCACATCATCTTGGAACAGTGGATTATCATAGCAAGAATCGAATAGAGGATTGTTGTAGACGACAAAATCATCAAGCACATTAATCATATTCGCTGATTCTCTTCCATTAGATTTGGTTGTGATCTTCCCCATTTTGAACACTTGTGCATCATTCCCGACTCTTAAAATGAGCTCACCTTCAGCAACATCGACTAATGCTTTTTCGGTTCTCAAAAATGGCCGACCAAGTATTAACGGAATACGTGGGTCCATTTCATAATCAACAACAACAAAGTCAACCGGAAAAGTCAAGGTGACAACTTTTACAAATAAATCTTCGGCAATACCAACGGGGTAAGCGAGAGTGCGATTGGCTAGCTCCAGAGTCATCTTTGTTGGTGTAAGGTCGGGTAATGATAGTGTTTTCCAAACACTTAAATGCATCAAGTTTATACTTACCCCGAGATCGGCTAAGGCAGTAAATTCTTTGGTTGGGTTGAAAATGCAAGGTAGAACAAAACGACCGGGATCTCCAAGTTTTTCCGGAAGATATTTAAGAAGGACGGCAGAACAATTTTCATTCAATCGAGTATTAACAAACTCGGCCATCTTCTCTTTCTTGCTAAGCAAGTCCTTAAACATCTTGACAAATTTAGGCATTTGTGCAAGAGCTTCAACAAGGCTAAAGGTGATGTTTATGCCGGCAATCTTGTTTAAAAAGTTGGAGACTTGAACGTCATCCTTAGTGAGAATTCTACCTTTGTCCAGCCGGGAAGGGTAAGGAATGTTGGGTTTAGGTGGTGTGGGTGTAGCAGGTACAGGTTGAGATGTTGAGGGTTGAGAAGTAGAAGGTTTAGAGGTGGTAGGTGGGGTTGGTGGAGGGTTTTGTTTAGGTGCTTCTTCCGTGAGAGGTGGAGATGGTAATGGAGAACTAGTACTAGGTGTGGAAGTATGAGGGATAAATGGAGGTGGAGGAGGTGTAGATGGAGTAACGGGAGGAGGGGTAGAAGGTCCTACTAGAGTTGCTCCACTTCAGGTAGTAATAGCACTCACATTCGCTCTAGGGTTTGTTTCGGTGTTAGAAGGAAGAGAACCTTGTGGACGAAGGGTTTGTAACATTTGAACAAATTTCCTATCCGTGGACTCTTGAATTTGTCTAGTAGATTCTTGCATTGCTAGCATGATTTTCTCATGTTCATTCAACTTTTGCAAAACCAAGTCCATTGGCGGATGAGGTAAATTGAACCCTTGTTGTTAAAAACCTTGATTTGGGTATTGGTTATAAGGTGGAAAACCTTGAGGATTGAAACCTTGGTGTTGAAAACCTTGGTTTTGCATTGGATAATTACCTTGGTTTCCATTTGAACCCCTCACATTGGCATTACCTTGAAAATTAGCTCTTGGCGGCCCTTGGTTGGGTTGATTAGGTTGTGGTGGTCTTTTTTTGAAAACCGGGTGGAGCCAAATAATTTGTCGAGTTGTAAGACAAGTGATTAACATCGACATTAGGCTTGAAATGAACTCTCTCGGTGTTGTTGTAAGCATACACTTCCGCGTGAGATTGATCATAAGCTTTATCACAGTTAGCATAAGAGTGTGGCCCACCACAAGTTTCATAAGTTATATTAAGAGCATGGGCATGTTGAGTGGGAGGGTTATCTCGTAGAACAAGATGTTTTACTATAGAAGTAAGCTCCCTGATTTTAGTAGTGACTTCACTCTTAATGGCACTAGCCATAGTAGCCCTAACACTCTTGGTTTGGACTTTGGCTTTGTTCTCAATGATATCCCATGCGGCGTTAGAAGACTTAACCAAAATGTTACCCCCCGAGGCACTATTTAGTGAATCTTGGTCATTCATGCTTAAACCATTGTAAAAAGTGTTAAGTTGATGCACTTTTGTGAAACCATGTTGTGGACACTTTCTTAAAAGTTCCTTAAAACGGTCCCAAGATTCATTAGATGTATCACCGTACTTTTGTTCAAAATTAATGATTTCATTCCGCAAAGCGGTAGTACGTGAGGGTGGGAAAAAGTAGTTGATGAATTTAGTATCTAAATCCGACCACGTAAGAATACTTTGTGGCGGTTCCTTATCAAGCCAATGCCGGGCTTGTCCCTCTAAGGAGAAAGGAAAAAGTTGCAAGCGAATGACCTCTTGTGAAACCCCATTAAACTTGACCGTATTAGTGAGTTGAAGAAACCTTTTGATATGGTCATGAGGATCATCAAGTGTACGCCCCAAGAATGGTTGAGCAGAGACCATTTGAATAAAACCGGATTTGAGCTCAAAATTGTTGGCTCCAATCTCGGGTATGACAATAGCATCGGTGTTGCCCTCTACGTGCGATTGCAAAAGCTCGATCATTGGTTGATTGTCCATGGTGACAATAGGTGGAGTAATGACTTCGGCTTGAGCTGCTTTCTTCTTACGAGCACGAGTACGCATACACACCTACAAAAATAAAAGAAAATAGACAAGAAATATTTTTTGTGTTTTGTGTTTTTCTATTTTTATGGATTATTGAAAATTTTATATTTTTTTAGGATTTTTGAAATTTTTTGAAAATTAGACAAGAAAAATAACGTTCAAGAGTGAACGGATCCCAAAATTCAACGCGTCTCTCACAATAAACCGTTAATCTTTACGAAAAGAGCCGGCAGCGGTGCCATTTAATACAAGTTTTAACCAAGTATAAAAGAATTATCGTCCGATATTTTCGAATTGATTCCTAGTTAAGAGTGCGACTCACTCGTTCTTGGTGGAATAATAAAATGGTTATGGTTTGTTTTATCTATTTAAAACTAAAAGCGAATATGAAAATGTCGTTGAGTAAATTAAAAGCTTTAAAGATTAAACTAAAAATTATAATTAATTAAATGACAAAAATTAAAGCTTGATGAAAAATTAATTTGACAAAGTAATAAAAATGTAAACATAAAAATCAAACAAAACCCCAAACCATCGGAATCCAGATCGGAATGCTGTCACCAATACCATCGGAATGTCCAGATCGGAATATAGGTACAAAATCTATCGGAATAATTAAGTGACAATCTATCGGAATACTGATCGCAATAAACTATCAGAATAAGTCTAAAGAAAATCTATCGGAATGAACAAAAATGCAATCTATCGGAATGTCACTTAGATCGGAATGTTGCTAAGGAAATTTGGGCAGCACTTCGACTTAAAATAGCCTTAAGACCCGTCGGAATATGCGATCGCAATGTGTGATGGCAATCCCGATCGGAATAAGGGGGAGAAACCTTAGATCGCAATGTCAGATCTCGGCAAGCACTGAAAGTGCGATCTCTTTTGTCGCAAAGAGCTGTCGGAATGTCTCAATTCCTTTTACGATGGAAGAACAAATCGCAATAAGCATAAGCTAAATAAGCTAATTCTAATATGCTATAACCGAAACCTGTTTAAACAAGAATAAGACTAACTAAATAAGCACAAATTTAAAACCTTTCAAGACACAAAATAAGGAAACTTTAAAAAGATTAAAACTTTTTAAGAAAACTTAAAAACAATAAGCTAGACACAAAATAAGCCAATAAGCATATCAAGCTCAAAGCTTAATTCGTAGGAAACTTAGATTAATCAAAAGATAAACTTTTTAATAAATAAACATAAAATTAAAACAAAACGTGTAAAAACTCAGGATTAAAGTAGATGAAAACTAAGAAAGGTAGAATAAGATGAAGATTAAAACAAGATTTAAGCTATAAAAGCAAGGATTAGATTAAAAACAAGAAAGGAAGATGAAAGATTAAGATCCTAGTGAGAGAAACTGTCACTTTCTCTCTCTAAAATTACCTACCAAAATGAAAATAATGAACTAGCTAACACTAACTAACCAACCCTCCTAAATAACTATAACAAAGGAAAAACTACAAGGCCAAAATAGATCAAAAATTTTGAAAAATGTCGAAAAATCAATTTTCCGGTTAAAATAGGGACGAATACATGGAAAAGCCCACTTAACTTCGATAGAAGTCCCCCCCTACACTTAATATAAACATTGTCCTCAATGTTTAAGCATGTAGGAGTAAAATCCCCTACACTTAGGACATTTTTCACGTTGTTTAAATCTTGCTAAGGAAGAGACAACTAAATTGATTCCTATTGCAATCATAAATGAGAAAATAATGAATCAAAGGAGTTTAGAATAGAACTGGGAAGACGGATACACGGGATCACGGTTTGTCAAAAGTCATCAAGAATGGATCTTTGAAAGCTCGAATCCCTGCACATGATAAGAAAGAAAACAACAAACACATGCTAGTGTCTCCCCTACACTTATTATAAAAACAGATAAAGATAGAGAGATAATCGGGCTTCCTCCTGAGAAGCGCTTGTTTTTGTTAACCGAGTCACGAGCCTGACTCATCCTCGAACTAAATGGTCTATGGGGAAGCCTCGAATGTAATACTAGGATCGAAGACCTTGTCCTCGTTCCCGGAGGACATTAATAAAGGAGAGGCCGGAGGATAAGTCTTAAAGGGTAGAAAAGTCCTCTCAACATAAGAAAAGTATGTGAGGTCGTGATCCACTGGAGGTAGGGTGGGTAAAGGAAGCACATGGTCATCCCCCAAAGATAATGGATGTTGACCAAGCGGCAAAACCGTAAAGTTATCACTCATAAAATAGTCAATGTCACCTCCCGGGTCAAAGCACTCATCCTCCGTAATGGTCTCTAAAGGAGTGGATGAAAGGTGCTCGGGAGGGGGACTTGGGACAATATCTTCATGCAGCAAATTATCAAAAAGAATATCCCCCTCCGTGTCATCATCATCAATACCCGGAGGTATTGAGAGATTGTCAATTTCTTCCATAAATGGGTCATTATCTCAACGGGGGTAATAGACGAGGGTAAAGACTCAGAAATAGGAGTAGAATTCAACGCTTCAATTTCAGCAATAAGAAGATGAACTTTCAATAATTTGTTGTGAAGAATAACGTCTTCCACATCATCTACAAGACCAAGTTCAGTGGTGAACTTCTCGTATGTCGGAGAGAATTAATCAACATCGCCTTCATCTCCCGGAGGATATTGAGAAATTTCAAAAGTGAAATTCTCATAGCATGGAGAAAAATCATCATTAAGAGCGACCTCGTCCGTAAGCTCAGCAAAAGTAGTTACATCACAAACCTCTTCAAATAAGTTTTCGAGACCAAATTCACTAATCTCACTCGATGTATCACAATCCTTAGACGCATTAGGGATATCAAGAGTAGGAGTAGTAACCTCAGAAGATGGGTTGAGATCATAGATATCATCCTCGTCATCATCATAATAGTAATATGGACGTACAAGAGGAGGAGTATAATCACTAAGATTAGATACTTGCTCTTGTTGTTGTCGCTTTTCCTCCTCCCATGCTTCTTTTAGTTGAACTACGGCTTCTTGAAGTTCCAAAAGAAGGGCTTATGTTTCGTCATTCGGATTCAAAGAAGGTTGATGATCGAGGGTGTATTGTGGGGGTTGATAATTATGAAAACCAGAATTATAGCACAGATGTGGTCCATCATAAATCATCGATTGAAAAGAATTAGAACACGGATTTGGCTCATAATAATTCTCTGGCTGACAATAAGACGTATCGTGAGGGCCCCCACAATTGTTGCAATACGGGTATTGAGGAAAACCCGGTGCTGCTTATAGATAGCTATTACCATTGTCATAATTGTAACCCGGTTCTTGCTCGTCATGAGACGGGTATCGAATCGGACACGAAACATGCCAATGAGAATCGCTTCCACAATATATGCAAGAGGGTGGAGTAAGTGCATTAGAAGCAAAGGATGAGTTAATCGAATTGCACGAGAGACAAAATCCAAATTGTGTATTGTCGATATCATTTCCACACCGCTCACATGTACACCATTGACATGTTTGAAAGCCATACAATGGTCTTTCACACCCTACAGCACAAGCAACATACGAATTCATTAAGAACAATAGATAAGCAAGAAGAGTATTTTTGGTGCAAAACTTTCGAAAAAGAAATGCTTTTTATGATTTTTTAATTGTTTTTGTATTTTTGAAATTTTTAATTTTTATGGATTTTTGAAAAATTTCTGAAAAATGCAAGAAAAATGACGTTCACGAATGAACGGATCCCAAAATCCAACGTGTCTCTGTTGATCCCAAACTTAGATCGATTAGCTTTGTGTATATGAGATTAGATCAAGTATAACACGTAGAGAAACCTTTGTATATGCTTTGTGAATCTAAGTGTTATGCGGAATTTAACACTTAAACAAGAACACACAAGATATAAACAAACTTTCATGAAAGTCCCTAATCAATGCGAGAAACCCTAATCTTAACTTAATCAACACAAGGTATTACTTTTCAAACGTAATCTTATTATTGTATAATAAAGAATTACAAGTGTTATGGATAACACCGTTTGATGACAATGTGTTGTGCACACTTTGAACAACAATAAACCTTAACTTATGAATACAGTCGTAGCTGTTTGATTCACTAAGTTACACGCACTAATGTTCTTGATATTGCAAAGTGTTGAATCTTAATGCAAGGATACACATCCTATTTATAGTGTTACGAGTTTGACTTGAACAGTACTTGATGTCGACTACACAACTTTTACAAGTTCCCACATCAGTCACATGATGTCCTTCTATTCTTGGTAGTCTTCCATTATGCTTTAAGGAACAGTTGTCCAAAACAGTTTCCTTATTCTTCATATTCTCGAACACACAAATGGCATGTCCAAAGTGTGCTGAGAGTTATCAGGGTATTGCCACCCCTGTTAACTCTCAACCCCTCAGAGTCCCTAATACATCTTGGCTGTTATCCATCACAGCCAAGGAGTATGTCTTCAGGTAATCTTCGACTTCCCTGACAATGTCTCTGACATGGACTCCTCTGAGGTTGCTCACAGAGATTCGGATCTCTGTGAGTCTTGTGAAACTTGCCTGCCTCCTAGGCACAGGCAAGGGACTATCTATCAGCCTAATTATGTTTAAATCAATGAACAGGGAATCTAACAAGTTTAGATTCCCAACAATCTCCCCCTATTTAAACATAAATAGTGCTAGATCTAACTAAGTTAAGGTAAGTGAGTTTAACAGCTTCTTCTTACACATAACAGATCTAAACAAACATACCTCATGATTTTATTAAGACTTAAAGAAAAATTACAAGTTCATTACATAAGTTAAATAAAAGATGAAGGTAAAAGGGCTGATACTTTCTTCAATAGTCATCATTTTTGATTCTTTCTTCAGCTTCGGCCACATCTAATCTGTTATCAATTTCATCCTGCAAAGTCTTTGCAAACTTCTTGGAATACTCAGAGTTGATCTTGAGACACTTCTTGTGACAGAGCAGCTGAATAGTTGAAGCCAGGCATAGCTCATCTTCCCTCTGAAAAGCATATTGGCAGGCTTTGTTCATAAACGCCATTCCTCTTTCAGGCACTGAATAAGTCTGACCATCAACAGGGCCAACTATACCATTAGGAAGGATCAGATCCCTGTGCATGCCATCCACACGAACATCTTCAGTAACAAAAGTTTCATCAATGATTTGGGAAATTCTTCTTCTTTTGTTGCCTGTCTTTGGGGGTCCTTGTTCGAAAAGCTGTGGTGGAGGATCAATCTTGAGTTTGGCAGCTGTTTCCTTGATCCAGTTAAACTTAGCCTTAAGAGTTTTGAGCAGAAGGAAATTTGCCTGTCCAGACTTTTTGGCAGCTAAGGCTTCGAGTTCAAACCATTCTGATAACCCAAGTGTTTTTAACCTGAAGTTGTCAAACACATCCATATTCCCCGTTTGATTATCCCTCCATAAGATCATCTGTGGAGTGTTTGTGGACTTGTGAATGGTGTATCTAAACTTGGTTATCTTGCCAGCAGCATACCTGTTATTTACGCAGCCATCATAGTCAGCTTTGACTTTCTTTAAGGCCTCAGCGCGTTTAAGTTCCATTTCCCTCAACCTTTGTTTTTGTTTTTCTTTTTCAGGAGGTGACATCTTCCTCAGAGTGGCTTCATTTAATTCTTTGGCTGCCTTGAGCTCACTCAGTCTTTTGAATTCTTCAGCCTGTTGCTCTATTTCTTCAGGCGTTAGAGGTCTCTCATCAGAAGGTGTAAAGGTTGAAAATTGGGAAAGGTCTGTTGTGGATCCTCCTGTCTCTAGCATCGCAGCTATCTTCTTAAGTTTAGTGTCAGTATCAACTAAAACTATCTCTTTACCTTTCTTTGAGACATAGGACTCCACACTTATGTTTTTCAAATCATCAGCTCTTTTGAGGAACGCTGTCTGAGCCTGATTTTGAATAGATTTTGGTAGGGAGCTCATAGTGAATTTAAGCTTCTTAGCTGCTGGTTCATCCTCATCCTCAGGTTTGCTGATGTTAACTAGGATCATGGATTTAGATGAGTCAGCGCCATCTTGTGATTGTTGCTCCCCCTGAGTCTGATCCTCATCATCAGGTATTATAACTGGTTCGATGACTTGAAGAGGAACAGGTGTTGTTGAAGGATTGGCTGAAGATGAGGCTTGTTCAGCAGATGCAAGGCTGAGTGTATTTTTCTTCTCCCCCTCACGTTCATCCTTACTTCTCTTATGTTTGGATGAACGTGCCTGAAATCTTCTTGCAATCTGCTCCACAGAGGCAGCCATGGCACGCTGTCTTTTTCTTGATGCCCTGGCAATCTTCAGCAATAGGTTGGCATTGGCATTGGTATTTGCCTGAACTCGCCTGACAATAAAACCAGCATGGTTGTATTGCCTGTTGCGCACTGCATTGAAGTGCCTGTTAATGATGGTTTCTTGTTCTTGGAACAATGCAGGGACAACTGAGTCAATGGCATTCTTGATTCTTGTCGAGAGATGACTTAGTCCTTGAGCCACACCTTTTCTTGTACCCTCCTGAATAGGCTCAGTGACAGCCTCAGTCACAGCCTTCTTTATTATACCTGGAAAGGTGACAGTAAAATTGTGCATCTCTGACTTGATCACGTCCAACTTTCTTGACAAGCGCTCAATATCAGACTGATGGTGTACCGGCTGAAGATTCTTGATATTGAGGCTTTGTTGAGCAAAATCATCCTCCCTTGGAATTAAGTCGAAGTTAGTCTGGGTAGGATGATCAAACAAAAGAAATTCAGTTGTTGGATCATATATTGGTCTTTGAAGGACTGTTGTTGCAGATGTAGCAGAGTTTTGTGTGTCAACAGCTTCCTTAAGAGGAGAAGTCTTGTCATCTTCTTTAGGAGGAGAGACTGACAGTTGGTCATCCTCATCTTCTTCCTCTTCCTCATCAAACATTCCCTCAGGGAATTCATCCTCAGGCATGGGTTCAAACTCAGCGACATAATCTTCTACAGAAAGCATTTCTTCATCAGCATTGAGCACAAGTTCTTCTTCAATCTGAATGTCCTGAGTAATTGTTTCAGCCTCCTTTTCATGTACCTGAGGTTCTTTGACTGGCTGTACAATTTCAGCCTGCAAGTTTGTTGAAATTAGTAACAGGGAAAATATTAAGTGAATGGTCGCCATTTCGCTGTCCCAGAGAGGCTGAGGGTGATTACTCAGCCACTCCAAAGGATAAATCCTTGGGATTCTTTTAAGTGTGAATGAAGTGTGGTTAATGGTCGCCATTCGCTGCCCCTAGGAAAGCTGAGTGTGATTATTCAGCCCCCCCAAAAGGTAAAAACCTTTGGGACTCTTTTGATTGTGAAACATATGTTGTTTAATGATCGCCATTTCGCTGCCCCTAGGAAAGCTGAGTGTGATTATTCAGCCCCCCCAAAAGGTAAAACCTTTGGGACTCTTTAAGAGTGAAACATATGTTGTTGTAGGTCGCCTGTTACGCTGCCCCTAGGAAAGCTGAGGGTGATGATTCAGCTCCCCCTGAAAGGATAAATCCTTTGGGACTCTTTTAATGAGGGAACCAAGAGGCTGTGTGAAGTACAGCCATCAAGGTTGAGACATTAATGTATTCAGGTTGTTGTTAGCCTGAATACTGTCTAGAGGGTTCAGGGTCATCGGGGTGCTTTATAAACACAAATGAATCACTCCTTGGTGCAAAGACAGAGTGTACAGAAGTCTTAAGGAATTCTAAGTGAAATGACAGACTTCTATGGGTCGAGGATTACCCTAACTTCACCACTCTCTCCTACAGATAAATGAGAGTGGTTGCTTGTGAACCTCTAAAAAAGTACACTGATTACCTGTGAGATATCAGCTTGGTTTGGCTGGTTTCCTGTAGTCTCTGCTGACCTAGAGACACTAGACGCCTGTTGTTTGTCAGCCAAAGATTCTGTATCCACAAGAGTATCTGGACCAGAGGCGGTTTCAATCTTCTTTTCCTTGGCCTTGCTAACAGCTTTAGGTTGGGAAGAAGAGGGGATTTTCTTCTTCTTTGGCTGTTGGCCAGATGAAGCCTTGGACTTGGTAGTGTGCTGCCCAGAGGTCAAAGACGTAGACTTGCCAGCGACACTAGAAGTATTCACCTTCTCAGAGGAAGGGATCAAGGGCTTCTCAGCATTGGGTACCTGGTTAGCCACGTTCAGCATGTGTGCAGTCACAGGGAAATCCTCAGCTCCTATCTCCTTGTAAATGGCGCCTGTGATGCGATATGGCTTCAGAGCTGTCAAGGCCTTGTTATGGTAGTTCTCTCCCAGCAAACTCTCAAAGATCAGGGACAAATAACGCACATAGCAGATGTTCTTTTCCCTGACCTGATTCCTTCCCTTAAGTTGTTCTACCAGGTTAGAGAAAAGAAGGCTTCCAACGTCAACATCAGCTCCCCATATTAATCCATAAGCAATAGTCTGATGTTTGAACGACATTTGATCTTGTGATCCCTGCATGCCTCCCAGGGACTTCACAATGTGGGTGAAGAGGACACGCCACATAGGAGAAAAATACTTGATCTTCAGAGGAGCTTTAGCAAGGATTTCAGCTGGTGTGAGGGCAGGGTTAATGTCATGACTAGGGTTGAGTGTGGCCAATGCTTCCTTGACAGCCTTTTTGTCAACTGTCTTCAGGCAATCATCTCCATGTTTAAGTCCGGCCACACTGGCAAAATCAGCAAGGGAAAAGGCAAAAGGATGTTCATTGCAAGAAAGGCTAAAGGTAATGGTGTCTTCTTCAACTTTGGCAGAATACCAAAATTCCCTAAGGTATTCTTGGTAAAAGGTGGAAGGAGATTTGGTGAAGGCTTCGTTTAGGTCACAATTCTGCATGAAATTTACCAGATCCGAGTAGGTGTTGTTGGGTGCCTTGATCCATCCAATAGCGTTATTTGAGGCGATGATGCTCTCGTTGATCTCGAAGTTCACATTGGAGGCTTTTGGTACTGGAAACGCCATTGATTTAAGGTAGAAGGAGAATGAAAATGGTGGATGGTTGAGAGAGATAAGAGTTTAGAGAGAGAAAAGATGATTTTTGAGAATGGTGGTGGGTGAGAAGAGAAAGAAGACAATATATATATTCAAACTTAGAGTGAACAGTTATTCAACCGCATTAAATGCAAAAGCGAAAATGACTGCTCAAGTGGGTCCCCTTGACCTTTCCAAACGTTTGTCTCCTCGTTATCCGAAACTTAAATGATTAAAAAATGTGAGAATGTTTTTCGCATTTACTTGGAACGCAACTACCTAGTTACATGTGAAAAACATTTAATAAAACATTTAATATAGAATCAATCATTTAATGAACACATTTAATATCAAGCCACAGGCTTTGAAATATTGAGCATCCCTAGCTCAGCAACTAGCCTGTTGAACGTAGGTTCAGCCAAAGGCTTTGTAAAGATATCAGCTAGTTGCAGCTCTGTGGGAACAAAATGCAGCTCAATATCTCCCTTCATAATATGATCCCTGATAAAATGATACCTGATATCAATGTGTTTGGTACGAGAGTGAAGAACAGGGTTGTTGGATATGGCAATGGCGCTGGTGTTGTCACAAAAGATTGGCACTTTGTCATACAAGATTTCATAGTCAGCCAATTGACTTTTCATCCAGAGCACCTGAGCACAACAGATGGCTGCAGCGACATATTCAGCTTCAGCTGAAGACATAGCCACAGAGTTTTGCTTCTTAGCACTCCATCCAACCAATTTTCCTCCTAGGATTTGACAGCTGCCTGAAGTACTTTTCCTGTCAATACAGCATCCAGCATAATCTGAATCTGAATAGGCCTTGAGATCAAAGCCTGATTCCTTTGGATACCAGAGTCCTAGGGATGGTGTTCCTTTGAGATACCTGAAAATTCTCTTAACAGCCACTAGATGGGATTCTTTTGGGTTAGCTTGGTACCTTGCACAGAGACATGTGGAGAATTGGATATCTGGACGACTGGCTGTTAAATACATCAGTGACCCAATCATGCCTCTATATAAAGTCTCATTGACAGAGACCCCTGACTCATCAGGGCCCAAGTTGTTGGGTGGAAGCATGGGGCATTTCACTGAAGCACAATCAGCCAAGTCATATTTTTTAAGTAAATCCTTAACATACTTTTCTTGACAAATAGAAATTCCCTTAGGACATTGTTTAATTTGAAAACCCAAAAAGTAAGTTAATTCACCCATCATACTCATCTCATATTTCTTGGTCATTAATTTAGCAAAACGTTTACTAAGATTGACATTTGTTGACCCAAAGATGATATCATCCACATAAATCTGCACAATGATGAAATCACTCTTGTCCTTGAAGGTAAAGAGTGTTTTATCAATAGAACCCCTGACAAATTTGTTTTCAGATAAGAAATTTGAAAGAGTTTCATACCATGCTCTTGGAGCTTGTTTCAGACCATACATTGCTTTGTGAAGTCTGTACACATGGTTGGGAAACTCGCTGCTCTCAAATCCTTCAGGTTGAGCAACATAGACTTCCTCAGCCAAATCACCATTGAGGAAGGCACTCTTTACATCCATCTGATAGACAGTGATGTTCATATAGGCAGCATAAGCAAGAAAGATTCTGATGGCTTCAAGTCTAGCAACAGGTGCAAAAGTTTCATCATAATCAATTCCTTCAGTCTGAGAGTATCCCTGTGCTACCAATCTTGCCTTGTTCCTGATGATGTTCCCAATTTCATCCATCTTGTTTCTATAGATCCATCTAGTGCCTGTGATATTCTTTCCAGGTGGAGCTGGCACTAGTGTCCAAACCTTGTTCCTTTTGAACTGATTGATTTCTTCTTGCATAGCAGCTACCCATCCATCTTCTACCAGAGCCTCAGCAACTCTTTTAGGTTCAATTTGAGAAAGAAATTCAGCAAATAGACATTCATTGGCTGAGGCTGACTCAGAGTCTTGGATTCGCTGTCTGGTTGTGACCCCTGCATTTGGTTCCCCAATAATGTTGACAAGAAGAATGTGTTGATCTCTTGACCACTTATTTTGAGGAGCTGGAGTTTCAAGAACAGGGGTATTTGAGGGCACAGCTGGAACAATTTGAATCTCATCCTGCTGACTAGGAGGGCTTTCTTCAAAAACTACTCCAGTATCTGAGTCTTCTTCAGCCACATCAAGGGAAGCAATTTCATTATCAGCAGGAGCAACTTCAGAGTTTTGAAGAATTGGTGAGTCATTAATATCATGAGAAGGACCATCAGAGATTTGAGGTTCTTCTTCATCAAGTCCCTGAGAGGTAGGAACTTCTATGTTGTGAGTAGACAGAGGATCAAAAGCAGGAACATAAGGAGTGAGAGTGTTGGAGTGGTGATGACTGGTAGGTCTGGGTTCTGTGAACTCATCACTTGGGAAAGAAATATTTTCATTAAAATCTACTTCATCACCCTCTGTTCCTGTTCTCTGTATGACTTCATCATCTTCATTAAATCTGACATGAAAAGTTTCTTCTACTTCTTGTCTTCTGATGTTGAATACTCTGAAGGCTTTGGCTGTTGGAGAGTATCCCAAAAAGAATCCATCATCAGCCTTTTCATCAAACTTTCCAAGTTTATCCCTGTAGTTATAAATAAACACAGGACATCCAAACACATGAAAATAGCTGACGTCTGGAGATCTTTTTCTGAAAACTTCATAGGAGGTTTTGCCATGTCTTTTGACAATGATTGATCTGTTTTGAGTATAGCAGGCAGTGTGTACAGCTTCTCCCCAAAATTGCTTTGGTAAGGCTGCACCATTTAACATAGTTCTTGCTGCTTCAATCAGAGTCCTGTTTCTTTTTTCAGCCACACCATTTTGTTCAGGAGTGCCAGCTGAAGAGAAGTTCTGTGAAATCCCTTTTTCATCACAAAATGATTCAAGTTGATGATTCTTGAATTCTGTACCATTATCACTTCTTAGAGCTTTGACTCTAACATCATTCATATTTTCCACTTGTCTGATGAAGGACATGATGGCATCAGCTGCATCACTTTTCCTTCTGAGGAAGAACACCCATGTATATCTTGAAAATTCATCAACTATGACCAAGGTGTATTTGTTGTGATTAATGGTTTGAGGTTTGACAGGCCCAAACAAGTCCATGTGAAGGAGATGTAAGCACTTGTCAATAGAGAATGATTGCCTAGTCTTGAATGAAGATCTGTGATGTTTTCCTTTGACACAGGCAGAACAAGTTTTGTCTTTGGAAAACATTACTGAAGGTAGACCAGCAACCAAGTTTTGAGTGGCTATCTTATTGATGTTCTTGAAGTTGAGATGAGACAGTCTTTTGTGCCACAGCCAGTTGACACTTTCAGAGGCTTTGGCAAGAAAACAATTTGAGCTGTCTTCAGAGCACACAGCCATGTTGATGACATAAACATCTCTCCTTCTAGGTGCAACCAGCACAACATCATTATTTTTGTTGAATATGGTTCCCTGAGTCTTAGTAAACAAAACCTTATAATCAGCATCACATAACTGGCTGATGCTAATAAGATTGTGCTTAAGACCATTCACATATGCAACCCTGGTAAATGTGATCCCATTGCAATTCACTGAGCCATATCCTTCTGTGTCACCTGAAGAGTTATCTCCAAACACCACTTTGGGACCTGGCTCCTTTGAGTATCTGTGCAGGTATTGTTGAATCCCTGTCATGTGTCTAGAACAGCCACTATCTAGATACCATACCGATTCCTTGAGATATTTCTGCACAGTTACATAGAAACAGATTAGTTCCTATGGTGAACCCACTTTCTAGTGGGTTCCCTGAATTGCTTGTTAGCAACTCTTGTGTTCCTGAAAAACTTTTGGCGTTGGGATGGACAGTTCATTGTTTCATGGTTATAACTCCCACAGATATCACACCCAGGGAAGTCACCACACTCGTCTGAGTGATGGTCTGTGAACCCACAGAATTTACAGGGAGGATAAGAATTATAATTTCCCTGTTGTCTTTTGGAACTCTGTGGTCTGTCCCTAGAGGGTGTCTTAGCTCTTTTAGCTGCCATGTGTCTGTCATGATCTAAGGTCGAGTGGTGAGAATTTTTACAAACATTGCAATAAGGTTTGATTAATCTTTCCCCTTTGGGTTCACCTAGGACTGACTTAGGTTCATGAGAAGTAGAGCATTCAGCGGAAGGCTTAATGTGTTGTTTCAAGAGTTCTACTTCTTTCATAAGAGACAACAGGCGATCTTCAGTGGTGGGGTCAACCTTATTCACAGCCTTAGTAGAAACAGGCTTAAAAGCTACTTGTTTACCAGTTGGTTTAGCAGGCACACGAAAAACTTTAGCTGGAGGATTCTCAATATCTATCTTAAGTTCATCCTTAGCAGATCTAGAAGAACTGCTAGGTTCAACTCCAGAGAGTTTAGGCAAGGGTGGAAGCTCAGCCACATCTTCAGAGACAGGGTCATTAGTCAAAGAGGTGTCTGACATATGAATAGTCTCTGTAGATTTAAAGACAATGTCTTTGGGTTTGGTGATAATCCTCAGCTTTTTATGCTTAGCAGTTATATCCCTGTTCAAGTCAGCAGGCACTTCATCCCTAAGCAATTCATCTATAGTAAACCTAGCACACAGCCATTTTTCAATAACTTTGTTTAATTCAGTGACTTGGTCATTTAAAGCTATGTTTTTCAAGGTTAATCTAGCTACTTCATTTTGTAGGGATATTTTCTCTAAGTTAACCCGCCTGAGAGTATCACATTCAGCCTTAGCATTAATCATTTCAGTTTTAACAGAGTGAAACTTGTCAAGTAGGTTTTTCCTTTGTTCCTCAACAAAGTGTAAGTCAACAATGGTGTAATCAAGAACATGCTTACGTTCATCACAATCAGACATAGAAAGAAGCCTGTGTACCTTTTTCATTGTGATGTCGACCCATTGTCCTGATCTAGCATCACCTTTTCCAACAGCTGGTTCATCATCAGCTATTGCCATAAAAGCCCTGACCCTTGTGGTGTCTTCTTCATCTGAAGTTAATGGTTCATCATTCCAATCATAGGTTTCAGTAACCAACCCTTTCTCAGCCTTTTTTTCACCACCTTTCTTTTTGGACATAGCTTCAATCTTCAAGTTCATCTGTTCTAACTCAGCCTTAAGTGCCTTGTACTTATTTTTGTAATCTTTCTTCTCAGTGTCTGAAGAATTGGATTGAGATGAGTTGTTATGATGTTTGAACTTGTAGGGTTTGGATGAAGATGATGGATAAGAGGGTGAGGATGTTTTGGTGGAGGGACATTCTTTTTGAAAATGTCCAAGCTTTCCACAGGCAAAACATGTTTCTTTTGACCTGTCAGTTGGTTTGCTAGCTGATCCTACTCTTCCAGATCTTTTGTAGTATCTTCTTTGGTTGGCTAGCAGTGCTCTTTCATGAAATTCTGCATTGAGGTCTGACAAGAACTCTTGGCTGCTACGAGTATCTTCTTCCATATCAGAATCGCTGTCAATAGGATGTGTTGCAGAGATCAAAGCTTTGGAGGATGCTCCTTGGACTACAAATCTTTCAGTCTCTGATTTGTAGATAGTATCGATCAGCCCTTCTTCATAATTGTACTTTCCATAGAGCTGAGCAAGGGTATCATTTTTGATTGAGTTGTTAGCTCTCTGAGTCTGATTCATGCTCAGCCACTTTCTTGGAAGGCTGTTGACAAAAGTGGCATTGATCTCAGCTTGACCAATAGTAACATCATTCATAGCGAGGTCATTTAGAAGAATCTTCAGCCTAGTGTAGGTTTGCTGAACTTTTTCACCTTCAAGAGACTTAAAGGCATTAAACTGAAGTCTGAGTGCCTGAATCTTTGTCTCTCTTGTTTCAGAGGGTCCTTCATGGCCAAGAATAAGGTCTGTCCACATCTGTTTAGCTGTGGGACACTGAATGACAGACTTCATGATATGCTTTGGAAGACAGGAAATTATGATGCTTTTGAGACGTTTATCTTGGTTTGCTAATTTCCTATCAGCAGCGGTCCATTGTTTGACAGGCTTGGGAAGAGGGTTTTCTTCAGTAGAAGTGAGTGCCATGGGAATATATGGACCATTTTCTAAAATTTCTAAGAGAAAAGGTTCAAGTCCATCAAGGTATACAAGAAACTGACTCTTCCAACTGGCAAAGTCTTCTTCATCAAAGACTGGTACACTGGTTACGTGTGATCCAACTCTTGAGTCAAGAAGTTGGGGTAGATCATCGTCATTTGGTGGGGCGGTAAGTCTTGGTGAAGATGGGTTTCTGGAAGGTGAGTGTGGGCTAGAGGTTTTCGGCATGGTGGATCTTGATTATAAAACGGAGAACGATGTTTCTTGAGGGTTTTAATATCAAACACCGCTCTGATACCAATTGAAAGTCCCTAATCAATGCGAGAAACCCTAATCTTAACTTAATCAACACAAGGTATTACTTTTCAAACGTAATCTTATTATTGTATAATAAAGAATTACAAGTGTTATGGATAACACCGTTTGATGACAATGTGTTGTGCACACTTTGAACAACAATAAACCTTAACTTATGAATACAGTCGTAGCTGTTTGATTCACTAAGTTACACGCACTAATGTTCTTGATATTGCAAAGTGTTGAATCTTAATGCAAGGATACACATCCTATTTATAGTGTTACGAGTTTGACTTGAACAGTACTTGATGTCGACTACACAACTTTTACAAGTTCCCACATCAGTCACATGATGTCCTTCTATTCTTGGTAGTCTTCCATTATGCTTTAAGGAACAGTTGTCCAAAACAGTTTCCTTATTCTTCATATTCTCGAACACACAAATGGCATGTCCAAAGTGTGCTGAGAGTTATCAGGGTATTGCCACCCCTGTTAACTCTCAACCCCTCAGAGTCCCTAATACATCTTGGCTGTTATCCATCACAGCCAAGGAGTATGTCTTCAGGTAATCTTCGACTTCCCTGACAATGTCTCTGACATGGACTCCTCTGAGGTTGCTCACAGAGATTCGGATCTCTGTGAGTCTTGTGAAACTTGCCTGCCTCCTAGGCACAGGCAAGGGACTATCTATCAGCCTAATTATGTTTAAATCAATGAACAGGGAATCTAACAAGTTTAGATTCCCAACATTTCACTTTGATTATCAATGTCGAACTTGCTTACAATGAAAGATGTTTATGAACGAGAACTTATGTAAAACTTGATATTGAACATTAACCTAAAGGCCTTCTTTTATAGACTAAGAAGCCTTGTACAATAAGCTACGTATCAACAATTCTAGGTAAAGATAAACATAGAAAATACATTGTCGTTTCTATCCTTACTAGAAGTATTCTAGAATATAATAAACGTGTAGATTATATCTTCCATCAGTGCTTGTCTTCAATGTGTCAACGCTTGACTTTAACCTGTCAACGCTTGAGCTGTCAGCGCTTGTTTTGTTCTTGTCAACGCTTGAATTGTTCTTGTCAGCGCTCAAGTGATCTGGCCTTAATTTATTCCCAACAATCCTCCCCTAAACTTGATATCCACTCTTATGATCAAGTTTCTGAATAAGCATTAAGAACTTGGAGGAGTCTGTCAAATCTTCTCATATTGGTAATGAATAAATCTGATCAAATCCTTTGCCACGTCACTTGAATAATCTATCTCCAGCTGAGTGTCCTTCATCTTTTCCAAAACAGCTTTGGATATGAAATATTGAGCATCCACAAGTAGATACTCAGCAAACTTTGTAGAACTCAAATGGTATACACCAGCAGCTGAATATAACCTTCATTGAAGACCACTGAGGTCATCTTCAAGATCCTTCCAAATTTCAGGATCTTCCTCTTTTGTCCCACACATTCTTTGAATGTGGTCCAAAGTTTTATTCCATTAGCTGAAGTTGGTGCTTCAACCTCATACTTGGTCTCCAGCAACCTCCAAAGGTCCACCAAGTCTTCTCTATCACAACTTGCAAATAAAGATATGAGAGTGGTAAAAGTGTGTACCTCCTTGCCAAATCTGCCAATCTTCCAGAATCCACATTCATCCTCATTATAACTCACAATTGGATTCCTGGAATCTAATGGTAACACCTGCACCATATCTGAAGCTTCTAATGGGGAGAGCTTGAGGCTCTTTCTTATAACTACTTCACTTGGATATAGTGGATCCATATCTTTTGGAAACTCAAGTTTAAATCCCTTCTTCACTGGCCTGGGAATTATCATAGCTTTCTTGATTTCCATTTCTTCTACAAGTTGTTCCTTTCTTTCATCTGAAAGAAGTCTGAGAGTGTTTGCTTCCTGCACTCTCACCCAAATAGGATAAGCCCTATGTTCCAACTCATCAAATGTCAAAGCCTTCAACTTCTGATGTGTCCATCCAACTCCATGACATCTGAGCAACATAAAGTAGAGCTCTCTTCTATCCCTTTTCAATTCTGAGAGAATATTGCTTGCTTTGTGCTTCAAAATCACCTTACAATCCTTCTGAAATCTAAGAAGAAGCTCCAAACCCCATATTTGATCTGAAATGGTCAAGTCTGGATTATCCATGCAGCTTTCTTCCCAAGAATTTTACATTTGAACCACCTCTGGCATGTCAAAGTCAACCTGCAATTTCAATTCTCTCAACTTTTCCCTAGCAAGCTCATCACCATACTCAAGCCTTTCAGGTTCTATAATCATCACACTTGAGTCTGAGCTAGCTCCATCACTTTCTTCTTCAGAAGTCACAACAAATGGTGACTTTTCCTTTTCACCTTGTTCCATCATTTGTTCAACCAATCTTCTATCAAATTCAACTTGGGCTGCATCCTTTGAAACAATTTCTTCTACCAATTTACCCTTACCCTTATCTGATGGTGCAATGGTTGGTAAGGTAGATGGTAATACCTGAGTAGAAACTTCCTTGATGATAGATGATGACTGGAATACATTACCTTCATGTGCAGGTCTGTCAACGCCCAAATTTCCTCTATCAGCGCCCAAAATACTTCTATCAGCGTCCAAATTTGTCTTGTCAATGCTCAAATATTTTCCCTCAGCGCCTTGTGTAACCTCTCTCAACATAGCTGTAAATGATAAATTTAGATTGGTTGGAGAGATTAAGGACGTATCAAAACCTGGTTGTTCCTTCAAAGTTGTAAGGGCTTCAGCAACATCCATTGATTGACCATCTTGGCTGCCCTTATCACTCAGATTTCTTTGATCTTCCTCCCCTTTGAAAGACTCCTCCATACCCCTCCTAGCATGATCACTCTCCAAAAAAACAATCCTCTCCCTCAATTGCTTGAGTTCAAGGCCTTGAGAGCTGACAATTTGTACTAAGTCTGCATTTTGCTTTTGCAAGCTAATGCAGACTGCCGTCAATTCCAAAAGAGTCATTGGTTCCAGTCTGCCCTCTTCTGAAATGGGGATTTGACCTCCCAAGTCAGGTTCATTGGGCAAAGATGAGGACTTAATTAAGGTGGGACTGCCTTGACCATCATCTAAGCCAGAACCAATAGTCCCAGCCTCATCCAGGTCACCAGCCACACTTGTGGTGGTGGTTCTCTCTGCTTCATGGCTAGGACCACCAGAGGAGAACACTCCAGTAGTCCTTTGGCGTTTTATCAACCTATATTTAGGTGGTGTGGAAGATGGTGTGGAAGAATGGGTAGATGTGGGTTGGTTAAGGTGTGTTTGGGATTGTGAAGGTTGTGTGTCAGCGGTGGAAATAGGCACATCAACGCCAACATTTGATGTGTCAGCGTCAAAGGGTTCTTGGTCAATTTGCATTTGTTCAGGTGAGGGTAAAGGTTCAGGAATGGGTTCAAGTTGTGGTTGAGGGTTAATTTGAGGTTGGGGGTCTGGTTGGGGTTGTGCTGCTGTAATAACAGCAAGCATGGCTGGGGTTAAAGGTAAGTCTCTATGGGGTGGTGAATTCATCTTCGTAAAAATAGCTTTCTTTTGCGCAGGGATCTTATAAAAATCATTGTGATCCCTTGAGCAGTAACCTTGATCATCAAAAATCATTTGCAGAAAACAGGGATAAGCTAAAGTCATTTTTGTCCCCTTGTTTTTACACATCCCTTCAAAAATCATTTTAGAATAGTTATATTTTTGCCCTATTGCAATGCACACAATAGCACTTGCAATGGATCTATTAATCTCATTGTGTGCAGTACATTTGGGACTCAAACATTGAAGAAGGATGTGGATGAGGTACTTCCAGGCTGGGGGAAATTCCTGCTTATGATACTTATTAAGAGTACCTTCATCAGGAAGAGGATATCCCAAATCCCTAAGCCCTTGTTCTATTTCATTGATGGGAAGGATGGCTACACCATCAGCATCATCAAGATGCAAGGCCTGGCGTACCAAGGCCTCAGTAACCACCCAAGACCTCCCATGAACAATAGAAGTTAATGTGGTCACTCCATTAACTGTTGAGGAACTAACAGTGTTCCAAAACTGCTTAATGTGTGTGACTGGAATGAGTGGTGCATGAGAAAGAGCATACCTTAGTGGGGATGCGTTCAAATACGCCACCATTTGTGTTTATTGAGGAAACAAATCATTATTAACAACAAGATAAGCAATCATGTTGTGTTGAGACTTGAACCCCAATTCCAATTCTGCTGAGTTAAACTTTGGTGCCATTGATGAAAGCTGGTAATTTGAAGTGTAGAAGATGAAGTTGATAAGAGAAAAGTGTTAGACAAGAATTATAGATACCCTGTGTAAAATAGGAGCCAAATTTATAGGAGAGAAAGAATGCATGTGATTGGCCCAAAAATAGGCAAAGATTTTCAAAAACTAATCATGAAAATATTGAAAAAGTTATAAGTTATCTCATGCATTTAATGAAAGTAACAACTCCTAAAATTACGGCTTGAAAATATGTCAAAAAGTAACAACTGGGTAGGTCCCATTGAGTGTCAACGGTCAAAAATAACCTATCAACGCCCAACGGCTATAATCCTGTCAACGTTCGCCTAAAGCCATATCAGCGTCCAATTTGGTCACAACAACGCTTAGAAAAATCTTGTCAGCGTCCAAAAATAAAATTGTTTTAAAAAGTGAAAAATGACCTTAACAAGTAATTTATCCTAGAGAAGATAACCAAAAGCTGATAATTATTATAGGGCGGCAAGCACTGTCCAGTTATGCACACTTGCATAAGCAAGATAGACATAACAGTCCTCTAGTGTCCCTTGCTAACCAAAATTCTTAACAACAAAGTTACCTTATAAAATCCTTGTTACTCCCAGGGAAATCCCATATCAAAATCATTCCCAAGTCTCCTAACAGACCACAACCAATTCTAGGCCAAAAATGTCTTGGCAGCATGCAAAGTTGATATACTATGCATGCTACAGTGCCTCATGGTTTAGTAAAACTAACCCATTCTCACCTGTGGACACAATCTAGAATTGTGATAAGAGTATCATATGGATACCCAAACATCCTAAAGGTTCCTAAAACCTCCCCTTAAACGATGATACAAAAAGTTTGCTAAAATCATGCATGAACATAAAAAATTTATGTCAAGATAGGAATGAAACATTCCAACCATCATCCATAAATAAAAACTTGTCCAAAAGCTTCTCCATTGATCCATAAGCAACTCTGTATCCAATGGTATACTGCTAACACCATCTGCACATTTAGATTGAAAACCACAAAACTAACATTGTTGCTGACAACGCCCCGATAACACATGACAGCGTTGAGGGAAGCTTTGTCAGCGTTAGACAATTATATTGCTGACAACGTTGCAAAAACACTTATCAGTGTTCAAACAACCTTTGTCAGTGTTAGAAAAATATAGTGGAAAATCTAAATCATCAATAAGACCAATAATAATAATGCATCATCCTGTACATACTTTTACAAAAAGAATCCAAAACACATATTAAGTGAGATTAACCATTCCAATACTTCTTACCAATTATTGAAATCTTCCAACATCAAAAGGTTTAGTTAATAAATCTGACACATTTTCCTCAGTGTCAACCCTATCTGGTTGTATTAAACCTTTCTCAAAGCAATCTCTTATAAAATGGTGTCTAATTTCTATGTGTTTAGTTTTAGAATTATGTACAGGATTCTTAATGATGCATAAAGTACTATTATTGTCAAAAAATATCTTAGTATGCATGAAATTATACCCATAATCCAACAGCTGGTTCTGAATCCACAACACTTGACCACAACATGCAGCTGCAGCCACATACTCTGCTTCAGTTGTAGAATTAGCCACCACTGTTTGTTTCTTGCATTGCCAAGATATTAATCTGCTCCCAAGAAACTGACATCCACCAGTTGTGGATTTCCTATCAAACTTATCACCTCCATAATCACTATCTGAATATGCAATCAGCTCCAATGGTGAATCCTTTGGGTACCACAAACCAAGATTAGGATAGCATCTTAGGTACCTAAAGATCCTCTTCACAGCATAAAGGTGACATTCTTTGGGAGTCACTTGATGGCGTGCACAAGCACACACAGCAAACATAATGTCAGGTCTGGAGGCAGTAAGATACATCAAGGATCCAATCATGGATCTATAATACCTGACATCAACATCTTTCCCATCTCCAATCTTTCCCCAAGGGTGTTCTCTATCCATAGGAGTAGTAGCCCTCTTTTCATGTGGAGAAAAGCCAAACTTCTTCAAGATTTCAGCAACATATTTGTCCTGGGAGATGAAGATACCATCCTCTTTCTGCTGAACTTGTAAACCAAGAAAGAAGTTCATTTCCCCCATAGCACTCATCTTGAATTTGTCTGTCATAAGCTTGGAGAAATCCTCACTCATCTTTGGATCAGTAGACCCAAAAATGATATCATCAACATAGACCTGCACAAGCAACACATCCTTGCCTTTCTTCTTTGTAAATAGTGTCTGATCTATGGTGCCCCTCTTGAATCCATTGTCCACCAAATAGGTAGACAAAGTACCATACCATGCTCTAGGGGCTTGATGAAGACCATACATAGCCTTTTTGACTCTATACACTTTATCTGGATGCTCTGGATCCTCAAAACCAAGAGGTTGCATGACATATACTTCCTCAACAATGGTGCCATACAAGAAAGCACTCTTGACATCCATTTGATAGACTGTGAAGCCCATGCAGGAAGCATAGGCTAGAAAAATCCTAATAGCTTCAATCCTTGCAACTGGTGCAAAGACCTCCTCATAGTCTATCCCTTCCTCTTGTGTATAACCTTGAGCCACTAACCTTGCCTTGTTTCTGACCACAATACCTCTTTCATCTCTTTTGTTCCTGAGAACCCATCTTGTCCCTATAGGTCTGACATATCTAGGACAATCAACTAGCTCCCAAACATCCTGAATTGCAAATTGATGAAGCTCATCCTGCATTGCTTCTACCCAACTTGGTTCTTTGAGAGCATCAAATATCTTCTTGGGTTCTTCTTGTGACAGAAAACATGCAAACAAACATGCTTGCACAAGAGGGGTATCAACCTTCTTGTATATATTGGCAATAAATCCACCAAGACCTTGATGAGATTTTCTAGTCTGAACTGGAGTCATAATATCACCAATGATCTGAGATGTGGGGTGATTCTTCATTGTGGAAGTGAGAACCCCTCCTTCAAAAAGTCTGGTGTCCTCAACCTCATGCTCCATGTTGCCAATATCTTCTTCATCAGACTCTCTTTGATCAACAGGAATCGCTTCATGAACATTGGAAGGTTCTCCTTGTTCAAAAGTGGAAGAGAAAAGATGTGCAAAGGTGTTGTCAACGTCTGAACCTTGTTTGTCAGCGTTTGGGCTAACAACGCTTGAACTGTTGTTGTCAACGTCTGAGCCATCAACGTCTGAATTGGTCTTGTCAGCGCTAGATTTGCCTTTGTCAGCGCCTGAAGAACCATGCATGTTTGTATCTGGTGATATTTGGGGACCACCATTATCTTGTCCAGCAGCAGCAGCAGCAGCAAAAGCATCTGTCCAAATGGGAATTGTGACATATTCAAATGTAGGAGATGCCTTTTCTGCTTGTGATCCAACCTTCTCATGAACCTGTGTGCCTGAAACATTAACAACTTGTTCTTCCACCACATTTGAAGTTACCTTCACAATGTCTGGATTAGTGACAGGCAAATAATTTAAAGCTCTAGATAAGGTTTCCAAATCAAACAACCAATTAGGACCACTTTCAGGATCACTAGGTTTATTCTCCAAGAACCTAACATGTACTCTCTCAACTATACGTTTGTCCTCCTTAAGATAAACCCTATAACCCTTGCTCTGCACTGAATACCCCATGAAGTAACCCTCATCACCTTTTGCACTAAATTCCCCTAAGGCATCACTAGTATCCAATACTACTACATGACATCCAAAATGTCTGAGAAAACCAATATTAGGTTTTCTTCCCCAAAGTAACTCATAAGGTGTTTTGTTCTGAATTTGTTAACCAATGCTCTATTTTGCACATAGCATGTTGTATTAACAGCCTCAGCCCAAAAGGCTATTGGAAAGTGAGCATCAGCCAACATTGTTCTGGCTGCTTCAATTAGGGTTCTATTTTTCCTTTCAGCAACCCCATTTTGTTGTGGGGTTCTAGCAATGCTAAATTGCCTAGTAATTCCTTTCCTGGCACAAAAATCATCTAGCTTCTTGTTCCTAAATTCTCCACCATTATCACTCCTAAGCATTTTAACCTCATTTCCAGACCTTTTCTCAATCTGAGTGATAAAATCAATAAGAACATCAGCTGTGTCACTCTTCATAGCTAGAAAGAATGTCCAAGTGAACCTAGAAAAGTCATCTGTGACTACAAAGCAATATGACTTACCATTCAAACTTTCTATATTTGTTGGACCAAAGAGGTCCATGTGAAGCATATGAAGAGGTCTGGAACTAGTATGCACCTGTTTGGACTTGAATGAGACCTTGTGCTGCTTGCCTTTAAGACATGCAACACAAGAGTGGTCATTGTGGAAGGCCTTCTCAGGCAAACCATCAACTAAACCAAGCCTCACAAGTCTATTTATATTTTTAAAATTTATGTGCCCTAGTCTCCTGTGCCACAAATTACTTTCATCTACTGAGGCCTTAGCATAAAAACAAGACATATTGGTATTTACTTTAATCCCATTTAAATTCACATTATATATGTCCTTATGCCTAGGTGTTCTATACTCAATATATTTCTCATCAGGAATCTTAAACTCCTTGCTTAACACCAAACACTCAGTATCAGTGAAAAGAACCTTATTTTTGTTATCACAAACTTGTGATACACTAAACAGATTATAATCAAGTTCTTTTACCAGAAAGACATTCTCAAAACGCAGATTGTTGGTGAGAAGGGTTCCTGTGCCTGTTATGGTGCCATAGCCCCCTCCAAAGTATACCTTATCACCATCTTTAATAGGAGTGAAGTTCGTCAGATAGTCTTCCTTTCCTGTCATGTGCCTTGAGCATCCACTATCCCAATATCCATAATCATTGATCTGTCTTTGAATGCCCTGCACATAAAGAAAACAAATTAGTTTTCTTTGGGAACCCAAGTCTCAGAAGACTTAGATTCATCTGGTTGTTCAATAAGAACAGACTTAGTTCTCACAACAACCCCATTCTCATCCTTTTTAGGATGAAATACCCAGTTAACCCCAATAGGTTTTGTAATGACCTTTGAAATGTAATTAAATCTATTGCAAGTCA
The DNA here is from genome assembly GCA_025667525.1 of Glebionis coronaria. NCBI lineage: Eukaryota > Viridiplantae > Streptophyta > Magnoliopsida > Asterales > Asteraceae > Glebionis > Glebionis coronaria. The sequence continues at coordinate 17,898 of JANFOE010002430.1, read as the reverse complement.
TTGAAATTCCATTATCATTAGGGTTTTGATCTTTCTTGGGTCTCCATGTTAAGCTTGAAGAAGCTTTAGACCCCTTACCTTGTGGCTGCAAATATTTGGGTCTGGTCACGTTTCTGTCAGCGTTGGATTTTGTCCTGTCAACGCTGAAATTACCCTTGTCAGCGTTGAACCTAGGGTTTGCTACAGGAACCCATTGCCTATTTGACCAGGTGTTTGTCTTTTGAAAAGGTCTTTGTCCATGAGTGTTAGACCTTCTAGAAAAGAATGGGGCAGGTCTAATCACTTGTGGACTTTGCTGCACACAAGGTTTGGGTCTGACAACGTTTGACTTCCTAACAACGTTGACTTTCTTCCTATCAGCGCTGAAATTGTTCCTATCAGCGCTGGCTTTGGGAGCGTTGACACACTTGTATGCCAAATGTGAAAAGCTGCCACAAGTGTAACAGGCTTTCTTAGACACAACCTTAGGTCTAGTAGAGAAGAAACCTGTTCCATGATTGCTAACTTGGCTCTTGGGAGACCTATTATTTCTATACATCTCTGCATATTTAATGGTAGGTCTTCTAACAGTGTTTGAGCCTAGGTCAACAGCTTTACCAGTGATTGGATGAGTAACCTTAATGGGTGGTGATTCATTGGGACTTTCACATAGCAAACCTCCCTTAACAAATAAAGTAGGGTTAGCTTTCTTCCACTCATTTAGGTCAGTCAGTTTTTGTTGATACTCTTCCACTGGAGTGACAACTCTTGGTGGAGGAATGAAATCCTCTTCTTGGCATTCTGGTATATCAGTCCAAGACAAATCCTTTCTAAGGACACCATAGAAGTCACCAGCTGGTGGTGGAACCAGAGAGTAATCATTCATCCCAATCCCAATCATGTCCTTAGGATCCCTTTGTTTAGCTACACAGTCTCCTAGGGTATGGGTGGCTCTATCAAATCTTTGAACCTTGAGGTCAACATTATCTTTATTCTTAATGGCCTCATCTAACTTAGCCTGTAGGTCTCTATTGACCTTTGTCATGATATTTCTAATATCCATACTACCCTCTAGCTCATGTTTTAAGATATTTATCTTATCTTTTAAGTCAAATTCCATTTTCTTGTATTCAGAAATGGTTTTCTCAGTTTCAGTAAGAGCTAGTTGGTAATTGGACAATTTACACCTTTCAGTGCTCATATCATCTTTTAGTTTTAACACCTCTTTGTTAAGTCTATCAGTGTTTAACCTACAACATTTGCTACAAAAAGCATTATCATATACCTCATTATCAGATGAAGAGGAGGAGTGTGCCATGAGAGCATATTCAACATGCTCTTCTTCTTCAATATCAGCAACCAAAGCTTTGTCCTCTTCAGCATTCTTAGCCAGATAGCTCCAATCCCATCCTGTACCATCAATTCCTTGAACTGCAACCATGGCTTTGGAATCTTGAGCTTTAACAACCTGACTTGAGGGTTTACCAGCATCAGATCTTCTAGGAGATCTGCATTCCCTCATGAAGTGCCCCATACGATGACAGTTGTAGCATTCAACTTTGGATTTATCAAATCCAGCTGTGTCTTTAGCATTGAAGGTCATCTTCTTCTTGAACCTTATATTCCACCTATTTGCTCTAATACTAGCAAGAGCCATGTTCCACTTGATGTCCATCTCTTCCAAGTGCTCATCACTTATCTGCTCAAGGTCCTCATATGTAATCACTGAACCATTGGGCAAAGAAGCAATGTAAGCACAAACAGTATCCAAATCCAAACCAGCAGGTTTAACTCTTGGAGAGTCATTCTTGAATGTGTCAGCGTCTGAAAAAGAGACGTTGACAGGACTTGTTCCAGCGCTGACATATGATGATCCAGTAACTGGATGCATATAAGAGTCCTTCTGATTGAATTGACCTTCACTATGAGAGAAGAAGGCCATGTTGCTGGTGGAAGATTTGCTTCCATGATATGAAAGAGTCTCATCTTCCAACAGTCTTAATTTGTTGTAGATGTCATCAAACGAGGAGCTCTTGTAAGTATTATTGGCAAGAATAGATCTTGCCTCAATCTTCCATGCCTCACCAAGACTTTTCAGAAAGGTAGCATTGGTGTCAACATCACCAACTTGTGTCCCCATGAAGGACAACTTGCTTGTGATGTCAAGCAATCTGCTTCTCACACTACTCAGTTTCTCATTGGGCTGAGCTTTGAAGACAACATAATCATGCAGAAGTTGCTTTTTCTTTTCTTCCTTAGTGTCTGCATTGCCACCATATGCAACTTCAAGTGCTTCCCAAAGATCCTTAGCAGATTCATAGCCTCTATATTTGTGCTGATTTTCTTGTCCCAAAGAGACTTTCAGAATGTTTAGGGCTTTCATGTCAACCCTTTTCTTTGCAATATCTTCAGCACCTACAGCTCTACCATCTCCAGGTTTTTCTTTCTTATCCTCATCAGGGCATCCTTCAACAGCTGATCTTTGAGTAATGGCATCAAGAATCTTTTGAGCCTTATTGAATGAGTTTCCATATTCAATAATCTCCCAGAGTGTGTAGTCATAGATCCCCAGATATTGTTCAAAGTTGAACTTCCATAGGTCAAAGTGGGTTGCATCAAGCATGGGAATCTTGATGTTAGGTAAGGCTGAGGAGGAGGAGGTTATTGCTTCAGACATGATGTTGTTAGGGTTTTGGTGTTTTTAGGGTTTCTGAGAAAATTAGGGTTTTGGTGTTCGTGTATGGTTCTGGTGTTCTTCAAAGATCAAAAGTTCCTCAACAAGCTCTGATACCACTTGTTGATCCCAAACTTAGATCGATTAGCTTTGTGTATACGAGATTAGATCAAGTATAACACGTAGAGAAACCTTTGTATATGCTTTGTGAATCTAAGTGTTATGCGGAATTTAACACTTAAACAAGAACACACAAGATATAAACAAACTTTCACTTTGATTATCAATGTCGAACTTGCTTACAATGAAAGATGTTTATGAACGAGAAATTATGTAAAACTTGATATTGAACATTAACCTAAAGGCCTTCTTTTATAGACTAAGAAGCCTTGTATAATAAGCTACGTATCAACAATTCTAGGTAAAGATAAACATAGAAAATACATTGTCGTTTCTATCCTTACTATAAGTATTCTAGAATATAATAAACGTGTAGATTATATCTTCCATCAGTGCTTGTCTTCAATGTGTCAACGCTTGACTTTAACCTGTCAACGCTTGAGCTGTCAGCGCTTGTTTTGTTCTTGTCAATGCTTGAATTGTTCTTGTCAGCGCTCAAGTGATCTGGCCTTAATTTATTCCCAACAGTCTCTCACTAAAAACCGTTAATCTTCACGAAAAGAGCCGGCAGCGGCGCCATTTAATACACAGATTTTACTAGTTAAAAAGTTCGTTTTTCTTGGTGTCTAATCGAATTGATCTCCGGTTAAAAGTGCGACTCAGTCGTCTTTGGTGAATAAAAGAAAAGGTGTCCTTGTCTAAAACTAATTAAGGATAAAAATAAAGCTTTAAAAGTAAATGACAAAATATAAAAGGAATAAACTAAAAATTAAAACGAATGACAAATAATAAAGAAATGATATTAAAAACAAATATGGAAACAAAACAATTAATTAAAATAAAATTAAAAGAAAAAATTAACTTTCAATTTGAAAATAAAGTTTACCTAATGAAAAAGGAGGAAATAAATCTAAGTGGCTACTTTAAAACTAAACGAGGTAAAAGCTAAAGCGGGTACTAAATAAAAGATAAAACTTAAACTTTAGGAAAAAATACTAATACTAAAAATTGACGAAAAATTCAACTAAAAATACGCGACTTTCAGAATAAAAATCGGAACAACTTTCAGATAAAACTAAAAGATTATGGAACAATACTAAATAACAAACAAGCTAGCAAGCAAGCAGCTCAAGCTAGCAAGCTAGCTGCTCAAAATGGGCGGGAAAGTGGAAGCTAGCAGCTAGGCATGCATGTCAAAGTAATGTTGGTTATACAGAATGTTTCTTCTTTTGGTTATCCGGAATCACATTTCATGGCCTTATCCGGAATAAGTTTATAAATTATCCGGAATGTCACTCAACTTGTTATCCGGAATGAGTTGTGGGCTTATCCGGAATCTGAATTTTACTTGAAATCTGAAATCCAACGTTTGGGTACTTATCCGGAATGAGGGAAAAAAACTACTATTCGAAATATTGGGGTTTATAAACCCGGATAACATAAAAAATGCAAATAAGCTAAAATTTAAAAATAAGCTAAAAACTAATAAGCTCCTAACCAAAACTTAAACCAAATAAATTTTAAGAAAACTAGATATGCCAAAATTTAAAAACTTTAAAAAACACTAAATAATAAAAAAAATATTTAAAATCAACTTTTTATAAAATAACTTTTAAAAACACTTAACTAATAATTAAGAAAAGCACACAATAAGCTATAAAATCAATAAGCTAACACAATCAAAAACATAAAAGCATAACAAACAATCAAATAAGAATGACAATAAGCAAATAAGCATAAAGATTAAGCAAAACAAGAAAGGTAGAATGAGAATGATTAATTGAAAAAGCTTGAAATTAAGATGATTAAAGATTCAAATTACAAGATTAATGTAAAAGCTTAAAACATTTAAGAAAAGCTAGAGAGAGAAAGTAAATTACACTACTCCTACTCCTAAAACTAATCTATCTACTCCTAAAATGACTAACACCTCCTAATGACATATTAGGAGGGTTTATATAGGAGGAGAGGAGGATTGTTGATGCTTTCTTCTTTCTTTCTTCTTGTCTCGACTCGATTTAAATTCTTTGTCTTTCTCGACGTCGTCTCGGGATTTGTCGATATAAATTGAACTCGTTTTATAATTATCTTCTTTAATTAGACTTGGTTCTTCGACTTCATTAAACTTCTGTCTTTAGACTTTTTCTTCGATAAATCTTCAGAATAGGCCTTGGACTTCCGTTCTTTTTGCACTCTTGATCTTTTGACTTCGTCTCTTCTCGTTTTCTTCGATAAAAGCCCGTGAAAGCCCGTGTTTTCTTCCTTTTTCATCTTGCGGTCCTAAAACACAATAAAAATACAAACCACGCATAATTCCGACATTTACGACATAAAATACACGTTTTGCCTTGGTTATTATTATAATTAAGTGGTAAAAGGATGGGTGTTTTCACACCTATCAATATGCTTATTTTCCCGAACACCTAACATCGTCCAACTAAGTTTCATGTGCCATATAGATATGCAGACTTGATCAACCCAATAGCAGCACTCGAAATATAAAGGCAGCCTTGGAGTAGTGACGAAGAGGAAAAATGAGAAATCGTTACTCCATACAATCACTTTCTGAATGTCAACCCACAACATTACCAAGCATTATAGCCTCCATACCTTATCCTCAAGCCATATCATGTGCACGTCATAATGGCTCTTTAAACGTCATAGGACCAAATAAACTAGAATTCCATATTCCAGTTTGAGTTTATGTCTGTGTTATTCATTTCATTTGAATTCATGCACATGAAAGTTTTAATATGCCTTAATATTTTTTTTTCATGCATCAGTTGGGCGGTTTTAATATTTTCGTATTTGCATTTATATTGTTACAGAAGTTTTGCATGATAATGACGGATATTAGAAGATCGACAGTGTCAAATATACAAGTTTATGCATAAAAGTTTCTTATCCGGTCCTTTGATGTAGTTTATATTATCAGTGTGTTTTCACAAATACCAGATATTTTGTGGGAATTTTATTTTTTATCTTTGTTAAGATGATATTTTGTGGGCATTGTATTTTGTAGACAGTTTTTAGATTTTCATAGGTCCGTTTAATGCCATATGTTGATGCTTGGCTGAGAAACTTTGAAATTTTAGTTTTTGCTCTTGACCGGATCAACGAAAGTTTTCTCCTCCAGTTGTTTATGATTGAAACAACCATTGAGTAGCCGTTGTTGTTTTGAATAAATATCAGAGGAGATAATGAAGAAAGATTCTTCAAGGTATCTAGCATTCTATAGGTAGCCAATAATGATCTAAATACATACATGTTTGATTACCTACAAGTTCCTGATCAAAATGGATATAAAAGAAGACTAATACGAGGATTGATTTTCACCTATGATAGATTTATTTTTATGTGTTAGTTATAACCTTAATCAACTGATTATTGTAAGGTTTGTTACGACATAACTTTGACACATGTAGTAGACAGTAGTAAGTTATGGAAATAAGCCTTTAAATGAAAAACTTAAAATTGAAGAATGTCCTAAGAATTGCAATTATACAAACTCTTGATGTTTTCAAGGGAGCTTTGTCTGACCTATAGTTCTTTGGGAATCTACTTTGAGACATACATTTTCTAAATGAAAATACGACTGGTAGTGAGTCTATATATCTTTTGTGTAGGATGGAGAGGCTTATGCATACCTCTTAAATGTTCTTGCTCCCAAGCATAGTAACATGTCAACACCCGACAACTTCCCAGAATCATCAACCATACCAAACTCAATCATGGGTGGTTTCTGTGCATAGGAGAGGGCATCATGCTGTAGAAAGTGTCTTGAGGTTAATGAACTTGGTTGGTACCTTATCTGTTTCCTTGGTATTTTACGAAACATTCTCTTAGTTTGTAAATCCTAATAATAATTTAGCCTTACATAGTGCGATGATATATTCTAACTTACTTTAGAAACTAAGAACAAAAAGAAAAAGAGTTGTGTAATACGTTAATAAGGGAAAATGTAGGGAGCATATCAGAGAAAATAAAGGATCATTTTGAGTGATTAATTGGAACTTTTGGATCACGACAATAAAAGGAAAATCTTACACTCTTTAATTAAAAGACTCAAGGATGTCAACTAAAACCATTAAGACTTTGTGCTTAATTATCACATATATTTTAATATCATTACTTGAAATGAATAATAAAACTCCTTGCTTCTGATGTACGTTACTGATCAGTTCAGGATGCAAACAGTTGTATAGGTTTATTAAAAGTGTATTTAATTTTGCAGATAATCATTATTGCAACTGATGTGTTCATGGCCTGATCGACTCGATAAAACTCCTTGATTCGGTTTATCTGCTCATTTTTTAAGTAAACTTTACACAAACACTGATTGTTTCATAATTAATATTCTAGATTGTCATTGTGAAGCTTCTTTCGGAACTTCTGGAAGCCGAGATCAACAAGCGACTTACGACTATGCGTATGTAAGTTTCCACACTTTAGCCAATGAATGTGAAATAGTATATCTGCCTACCTAAACCCTGAACGATTCTATTGGCAGCTGGTCTGAATGTTTATATGGCAATCGTCAGTAACCTAAGGAGTCCTTCAAACAAATGAAATTGTGGTGCTGCTCTGATATCGATAAGGTTTCACCTTTTCATTTTCATCAACTTTTTAATGTTAGTCCACGGGCTCACCGTTACACTTTACGATATTAATGAATTATCAACTGTTGGACATTTTAGGCTATGATGACTGTAAATCTATTTCAATGTGACAATTTAGCATTTCTTGACCTAAAATGTTTTTTAGTTTAATTGTTTTTTGCTTACATACTGATTAAAACGTTTTCTCCATCTCGGCAGGTAAGAACAATAGTGAAACCAGGTTGTTCTCACGACGTTCCGAAAGCTGCATTGAATCCCATCTCAGCATTTGGGGATGGATTCTCCATCTCGGCGGGGGAATTGAATTCCATCTCGGTATTTAGTTAGCTTCAGCAGTAAACGCGGCACCAAATGCCCCTGCTGCAGCAACCAAACACCCTTTGCTACAGAAGTAACTTAGAAAACCAAACACCCCTTCTAATACTAACTGCCAGATTACTTTTTAAGTCGCTCAATGAGTTTCTCCATGATAAACAAATTTGTGTTATTCAGTGCTAGAGAGATGGAGAGATCATGTGAACATGCGGATACTATTCTTCTCAAACTTATGGTAATCACTCGAGAATTTATAGTATTGGAGTTTAACAAGGATAATATATTTGAAGTAGGATTTAAGTATCAATATAAAAGAAAGAATACTCAGCTATTTAACATTTTATCGCGATTTATCGTTATGTGAATTATATTATGAGCTGTTTTAAAAAGTTATACGCTCATGTGATATTGTTTAGTTAACTGATTTTATATGTTAATTAGCTGTTGAATTAGAGTATGTTTTATGCTAGTTAATACTCCCAGTTGTGTGCTTAGGTGAGTGTTGCCGTCTATGGACATTGTTTTCGCGAGTTGTAGTTATATGAAGTTATGAGCTGATTTCAGATGTTAAAGTTTAATGTAATGTTAATTAATGTAGTTGTTTTGTGATTATTCCGATATTACTATTTTGTGGTCCAGGTCATTGTCGCAGACACCAATATCATTAGACGGATCAAGACATGCCTTATGATAGATCTAAAGAGACTTGGATGACTTGCAATCCTCCTTGCAAATACAAGTTTTGTTGGTAAGATTTAGTTTCCTGTTGGAGAACGAATTTCACTAATTGCTAAGCAAGAACTTCAATTAAAGTCTTAAGTTTGGTTCTCAAGAACCGTAGTCTTAGAGTTTTCACATTTTGCGAGCTCAAGAAAGCCACTACAAATTTTGAAGTGTCGTCCGGGATCACTGTTAGTGGATTTCAAAGGAGCGTATTAGCATAATCAAGAGTTATAGATATATAACCTTCGTGTTGATTAAGTTCAATTTTGGCTTAGTTTAGATCAAAAAAAGAAGTCACCTGTTGTTTGTGGTTTTAGTTTCTGTCGAATTTCAGATGAACATTGATCACAACTATAAAAGATAGATACCTGGCTCTTCATCAACTCGATGTTGAAAGTATTGTTTGTGTTTGAATATATCTTTTCTATAACATGGATTTCATATGTGGAGGGTTCATTAACCTCTCATTATTTCTTCATCTCGGAGATAGTTAAAAAAGTTGAAGATCACAACAAAACTGTAGACATGGAAAGCAGTTTTTTCTGTTGCATCGTCCTGATAATAATGTGCGAAAATCTTGGTCTCGACAAAGACTACATCAAGGAGACTTTTATAGGAACCAAAACAGTAGGAACAAAAGTAGCGAAATACTAATAGGTTGGGGCAACAAGCATTAATTCCAAAAGTTTATATTATCTTTTGTTAAAAACATGTCGTATACAAACAACACGATTTACATAGTTTTATGTTAACACATAACGAAATTATCGTCCAGGGACGAAGTCAGGACCTAACATGATCGGGTGCACAAATATTTTTAAAATCAGTATAGAACATTTAAAAAGTTAATTAAGAAAAGTAAAAATACATTTGGATGAACCTGGTGTATTTTAAATTCATTTGGGAAAAGTCGATATATTTTCATAAATTAATATTACACAAAAAAATACATCGCAGGACACTCTCTGGCTCCGTCCCTGTTATCATTTTTATACAAAAAACAAGTTTTCATAGGTTGTTATTGTATGTTTGCTACTGAAAGTCGGATTTTGCTAGGTTAAAAGTTCGTTGTTCACGGTCTAATCGAATTGATCTCCGGTTGAATGTGCGACTCAGTCGTCTTTGGTGAATATAAGAAAAGGGTTGTCGTTGTTTAAACTAATGAAAGCACAAAAATGAAAGCGAGAAAAGATTAAACTAAAAATAAAGACTCTTAAAAATAAATAACGAGAAATTAAAACGTAATAAAAATGTAGACTTGAATATAAAATACTTTAAAAATTAAACTAAGACAAGTAAGTAAAAATAAAGCTAAGTAAAAATAAGACAAAACAATTAAAATAAAGCTAAGTAAAAATGGCAGGAAAAATAAATTTGAAAAATAAATTAAAATAAAAACAATAAATTTCGCAATATATAAAAAACTGGAATTAATTTCGCAATAAAAAACAAAGATTTCGCAATTCCTAAAAGTTGAACACAATGTCGCAATAATTGCAAAATCATACAACAATGTCGCAATACAACACAATGTAGCAATAATGCACAATGTCACAATGATGCACAATGTCGCAATAATTGCACAATGTCGCAATAATGCACAATGTCGCAATAATGCACAATGTCGCAATAATTGCACAATGTCGCAATAATGCACAATGTCACAATAATTGCACAATGTCGCAATAATGCACAATGTCGCAATAATTGCACAATGTCACAATAATGCACAATGTCGCAATAATGCACAATGTCGCAATAATAGCAAAATCGAATCAGATTTCCTAAAAAATAGGAAATCGAAAAAGGACAAAAATAAGCACTTAAAACTCAAATTTTAAAGGACAATAAGCCAAGAAAAACACCAATAAGCTAACCAAAACTAATAGATAAATGATAAAACTTATAAAAACTTTAAAACAAACCACGAAACTTGAAAAGATTTAAACTTTATATAAAAATATGATG